>CAKNXH010065253.1:0-31929 GCA_932178445.1 Andricus quercusramuli | reverse complement strand
AAAGAGAAAGAGAAAGAGAAAGAGAAAGAGAAAGAGAAAGAGAAAGAAGAAGAAGAAAAAGAAGCAGGGATAGGAAAACAAGAAGTAGAAACACAGAAGGAACTACACAGAGGTAGAAACACAAAAGAAGACCCATTGCACATTGTTGAAAATACAGTGGAAGAACCTCGTGATCGTTGATCAGGGAAATCAACAAATTTAGACCAAAGAGTACAGAGCGGTGCGGAATCATTCATAACAATGGCTGATCAATCGGGAAAACGTTGCAAAGAAATATTATATAAGGATTTCATCAAAAATCAACCAAAGAATCAAGCATAGTATTAAAAAAAAGAACAAACGGAAGCGACAAATACCGAGAAGTTGGTCCTAAGTTGAAACAATTAAAGAATGCCCGTCGAAGAAAAAAAGCAGACAGAACTCAGAGATGAAGCTAACGAAGCTCTGAAAAATCTTCGACGAAAATCTAAGAATCCCAAAGCAGTAGAACCTTCAGTCCAGGAAACAAAAGCAGAGGCAGACCCAACAGAAGAACGACCGCCAACAGCTCCATATTACTACAACGAAAATTAGTCGGCCGGTAAAGCGATAACGAAAAATGGCAACAAGAAAATGCTAACAAAATCCGAGCGTTGTAAGGACATGTCATTAGCAAAAATAATTATTTCCGTAGAATACCTTTTTACTAAAACAGATAACACTGCATTTTTCTTTACTGAAAACAATGGTACAAATACAAATATAGTTCGTAAATTGATAGAAAGACGTATGTTTTGTATGGAAACTTTAAAACAAACAAAAAGCATTTGTGGGGAAACCACGTATTTGAAAACCGGAAAAACATATATATTCGCTCTGATTCGCTTTGATAAACATATTATATTATTGTATTTTGAATAGATCAATAATATTCATGGAAGAAATGTTGTTAATCGTTTGAACTCGGGAATTTTATAGATAGGATATTTTATAATTCGGCAATTTTCTGTCGGGAATTTCACTGTTCGAAAAATTTTGGATTCGCTAATATTTTAGGCTGTCGGTAATTTCATTATTAGTGAATTTTGCAATTCGGAAGTATTAAAAACCATCCGAAAGTTTTATCATTTGGGAATTTTGCCATTCTGGAATTTTATTATTCGTTATTGTTAGAGACGTGAAATTTATCACACACAACCAAACGGTTAGATATTAAAATTAATGATAGGATCAAAAGGCTCTTATAGCCGCGAAGGTTCTTGACACAATGAAACTCTCACACTTTTCACAAAATAAGCATATTTTAATATAAATGAATATAAAAATCACTTCATCATTATCTCGGATGATTTTTCTATCAATTTTAAACGACCGATCGCGAATATATTAGTGCGTGTGATACGATGGCGTACGAGCTCAAAAGATTGTCACGTTGATCGTCGCCATTTCTTAAGCAAGTGTAAGAGTCGATCACGAAACGGGAAGTGACGTAAATTGTATATATATATCCTATACAGACATTTACGTTACACGCGTAAAGATCCTCCCCTCTCCCAATTTTTATTGACTGAAAGTCAAAACTAGTATCTAAGATATCGAGAACTAATTCTAGTTACATGGAGTCGTAGACTTTGTTTACATTTATCGCTTATCAAATAAAGAATCCTCCGTCTTAACTGACAGTAAACAGATTTCGGTAATTCCACGTTCAAACTTTGTTTTTGCTGTTTTTACAGTAACGATGCGAACTTTACCATCTTTACCCGGATGACATTTTTCAATCAAACCAAGGTCCCACTTGCCAGTCGGCAGGTCATTATTTTTTAATAGGACGAGCGTACCGGGTAGCAAATTAGGAGTTTCACATCTCCATTTGTTACGTAGTTGTAACGTATTTAGATAGTCGCTCCGCCAGAGACGCCAGAATTGCTCAAGCCTCTGCTGAATTAAGTTCCAATGTTTGAAGTGTAATTCTTTAAGATTCAAAATAGAAGGGTCGGGTAAAGTGAGCGGTGCACCACTATTTAAAAAATGTCCTGGCGTCAGGGATACACATTGATCTGTATCGTGATTGATAGGTGCAATAGGGCGGGAATTTACACGTGCTTCAGTTTGACATGTGAGGGTGGTAAATTCCTTGAATGTCAGGTTGTGATCCCTGAGAACACGTTTGAGATGGTGTTTTACACTTTTCACTCCAGCCTCCCATAAGACACCAAAGTGTGGTGGGGCCGGAGGAATGAACTTCCATCCCAAGCCTTCAACGGGAAATTCACCCTGTAATTGAGGATCAGATAAAACCGGTCGAAACGCCTTTTGTAATTGCCTACTAGCCCCTACAAAGTTCTTGGCGTTATCGCTGTGAATAATTTTTGGGATAACCTCGACGATAGCTAGGCAAATGAAAATGCATGTATATTAGGGTGGGTCGAAAATAAATACTCTTGGAATTCGAAATCGCTACAACGCGTAAAAGTAGCGTATTGGGATCCTAAAAAAGTATAATTAATTTGGAATCTATCGCCATGCAGCTTGGTTACCCGCGCTCGAAAAAAAGGTTTCAAAAATTTCTGATATGTAGAGTTTTTCAATTTTATTGAGTTTCAATTTTTTTCTACGTACCTGGAGGTTGAAAAAGTCTTCTCAATTTGAGGTACATGAAAACTTTTTAGTGACAAAACTGCATTAGAAAAAAAATCCCAAGACCCACGAACCGAAATTGGCAATACAGCGAATTTTTTAAATTTTGATTTTATTTTTTTTTGAACTTATCTTCATAACTTTTAGTGAAACATTTTTGTGAGCATGTGAGGGTTTTTCAAACATAGAAATACACTAGACAAAAAATCCACAAGACCCAGGAATCGAGATTCGCAATAGAGCGAATTTTAAAGCCTTTGATTTTGGTATTTTATGAACTTATCTAAATATCTTGTAGTTTAAACGTTTTTCTGAGCATGTGTGGATTTTGAAACATAGAAATACACCAGAAAAAAAAATCGACAAGACCTATGAATCAAAATTGGAATTACAGCAAATTTCGTTTGAGATTTGTGGATCTTGCCGAATTTTTTTGTGGTGTTTTTCTAGGCTTAAAAATTCCAAACAAACTCGAAAAATGTTATACTTATGAATAAATAAAATAATTCTGTCAACTACAAAATTCCGAAATAAGAAAATTTGCGGTTATTGAATTTCGATTCCTGGGTCTTATAGATTTTTTTGGGTATATTTCTATGTTTAAAAACCCCATATATGCTCAGAAAAATGTTTAAACTACAAGTTATGAAGATAAGTTGATAAAATACAAAAATTAAAATTTTCAAATTCGCTCTGTTGTCAGTTTCGATTTCCGGGTCTTGTGGATTCTTTTTCTATTGTGTTTCTATGTTCAAAAAAACCACACATGCTCACAAAAATTCTTAATTACAAGTTATGAAGATGAGTACATCAAATACCAAAATCAAAATTTGTTTAATTCGCTCCATTAATTTTTACTCCTGGCTCTTGGGGATTTTTTTCTAGTGTATTTCTATGTTTAAAAACCCACACATGCTCACCAAAATGTTTAAACTACAAGCTATGAGGATAAGTTCATCAAATACCAAAATCAAAATTTTTAAAATTCGCTCTATTGCTAATTTCGATTCCTGGGTCTTGGGGATTTTTTTTCTAGTGCATTTCCATGTTTGAAAAACCCACACATGCTCACAAAAATATTTAAACTACATGTTATGAATGTAAGTTCATGGAATACAAAAATAAAACATTTTTCAATTCGCTGTATTGCCAATAACGATTCCTGGGTCTTGTGGATTTTTTTCCTAGTGTATTTCTCTGTTTAAAAAACTCACACATGCTCACAAAAATGTCTAACTACAAGTTATTCCTGGGTCTTGGGGATTTTTTTTTCTAATGCATTTTTGTCACTAAAAAGTTTTCATGTACCTCAAATAATTCTCCTCCTATTTGCAAACGTGTTAAGAAAAGTTTCCGAAAACAATGGTAAATTAAATAGGAATTATCTCTTAGAAAATGAAAGATTAAAATCCGAAAAAATTGAGAAGATTTTTTTGACCTAAAGGTATGTAGAAAAAAATTGAAACACAATAAAATTGAAAAACTCTACTAACAAGAAATTTTTGAAACCTTTTTTTTCGAGTGCGGGTAAGTAAGCTGCATGTCGATCGATTCCAAATAATCATACTTTTTTAGGACCCCAATTCGCTACTTTTCCGCATTGTAGCGATTTCGAATTTCAAAAGTATTTATTTTCGACTTTTCGCATTGCGGATCTGAGACAATTTGTAATTAAATGGTCCGGCATAGTCAATCCCTGCATGTGTGAAAGGAACAGACGGGGTTAAGCCTGCTGAGGGTAACGAGCTCATAATTTGAGATGCTGTATACGCACGATGTCGAGTACACTCAATGCAGCCTTTGATGCATCGATTTATTAAAGATCGCGCACGTACCATCCAAATTGCTTGGCGCAATACACGCACAGTCAATTGTGATCCACCGTGAAGTGTGCGTAAATGAGCATGTCGTACAATTAGCATACTGAGCGTATGATCCATCAATATGATAGGATGCTTTTCAGGATACGATAAGGGGGAGTGCTCAAGACGACCGCCTACTCGAATTAAGCCAAAGGCGTCCACAAATGGATTTATTTGCTTGATAACGCTCGATTTTGAACAGAGTTCATCTTTTCTCAACATATTTAATTCTTTGGCTAATACATCATTCTGAATGACTTTATACCATAAAGTGCGGGACTCATAAATAAAATCCGAATCATGTTCAACGATTTTCTGTAGTTTCACTCGTAACGTCGGAGATAATTTAGCACAAAATTTATCAAGGGCTCGCTTGATTTGATATTTTATCAATTTTAAACAGAAAGCTGTTACGCTCAATAATTTTGGCAACTGGAAAACTTCACAGATAAAGTCCGTTTGATATCAGAGGTCAGTTCATCTGACATGCAGGAATTAACTGTGACCGCGTGAACATGCTTCATCTCACGTAATTCAGGATCAGCCTTGTCCTTTTCAGACAACTCAAAGTCCCCAAGCCAATTTTCAGGAGATTGAACCAACCAGTTTGGGCCATTCCACCAAATCGTATTTTCCGTTATTCCAGTAGGAGAAATCCCACGAGATGCACAACACGCCAGATTGTCAGCCGTAGGCAAATGATGCCATGAAGCTTTTGGAACGCGAGTCAATATATCAGACACTCGATTAGCGACAAAAGTTGGCCATCTTGCCTCTGGCCTTTTAAGCCAAGCAAGAACAATTTTTGAGTCTGAGCAAAGATGAGTTGGAACAGACTCTAAATGCAACGCAGTTTGAACATACTGCACCGCTTGTGTAAGCAACAATGCTGCACATAAGTCCAAGCGGGGAACATTGAGTTGTTTTCGAGGAGCAACTCGAGATTTTGCATATGTGAGGGACGTAAGATTTTATATGTTTGTGAGGAACGTAATAAACCCGTCATTTAAGGAAATGCGCAAATATACAGACGCAGCATACGCTTGAGTGGATGCATAAGCGAAACCGTGTATTTTTATGTCTTTTGAATTTGATGTGCTACCTACCCAGCGAGAAATAGACGATAGAGCGATGGTAGATAAAACAGTACGTTTAGTGTAAACATTTTGAATCTTGATATCTGTGCGGATTTGCAACTGATCATGCATAGGATCCCATGAGAGCCCTAAGATACGAATTATACTTTTCTCTCAATCTTAATAAGGTTTTAATTCCTTTTGATTGCTAGATTGGTCAGTACATAATGAAGAAATATTACTCGACCACTTATCTAACTGAAAGCCACCGCGAGCCAAAATATCGGTTAATTGATGTTTTGAAGTTTGAGCAGACTCAAGGTTATCAGCTCCGAAAAGGACATCATCAACGTAGAAATTTTCTAACAGAATATTTGAACCTGAAGGATAAGATGATGTCTCGTCATGAACGAGTTGTTTCACTACTTTCAAAACTAGATATGGAGTGGCTGCAGTTCCGTATGTTACACTGTTACAGTTAATAACCGGAATGACTGTAGCGATATATCGGTATTATCGCGGTGGATAATCCTTTGATAATCAACATCACGTCGATCTATCAAAATCTGACGATACATCTTAGATATATCGGCACATATTGCGACTCCATACATGCGCCATCGCATGATAATAGTAGGGAGATCCGATTGTAACTTCGGCCCGACAAGCTCGTGAGAATTTAAACTCGTGCTGTTAGTTGTCAAACTTGAGGCCTCGAAGACTACGCGCAAGCGCGTTGCAGTTAAGCTTTATTTAATAACATGGTGGTGGGGTATATACACCAACTGCGTATCAGCATAGGGATCACTCAGGTTGAGCTGTTAATTGGTGCTCGATATTAAACGGTACCGACCCGTGTTATCACGAGAGTGAGTTTCAGAAAAATGTTTTTCACATAGTTTTTCATCTTCCGTAAGATGATTCACTTGTGGAACTTCCTCTACTTCCCAAAATTTATTCAGAAGAGAAGAAGTCTCACTGATTTGACAGCAGTGATGCAAAGGTACCCTCTAATGCCCCCACAATAATTCCACCTGAAAATTGTGGCCTGAGCAATTAGAGCGTCTATGGTACCTTTCATTAAACCTTGTTCCATATTCGCAGAGTAAACATCAGCAGCGAACATAACATCAATTCGATCCTTGGAAAAAGGTTCAGGATCCGCGTAATTAGGCCTTGCAAGTGAGGCCTAGATTTAATGTCTATATCTTGTTTATGAGGAGGCGCATAGCGAGTTACATCTTGACAAACAAATGTCTCCAGTGTCAGTTTAATACTTGGATTGATCAGAGATTCTATATTGAGTGTTACAATCGCAATAGCAGTAGTCAGATGCGATCCAGATAAACCGTCTACAGTCGCATGAATACGACGTCGTGGTAATCTTAATTTTTGGACCATAGACTATGTAATAAATGATTGATCGGAACAAGGATCAATCATTGCTCTCACAATTACAGAGCATGCATTTGGACCATTTAATAAGACTCGAGCAGTACCAAACATGGCGCCACGACGACGTCGTGTTCCTTCATGAGAAAGATGAGATATTTTCCTGGTTTCTGGAATAGTTTCAGACTTTATGTATGAATTATCACTATTATTGTTGTGATCAGGATGAGCGTTACGATGCAGTAATGTGTGACCCAATTTATTGCATTTATTGCCTCGATATTTGCTTAAACATTTATAGGGCCTATGGCCAGATCGAGTACACTTGAAACATAAATTATTTGTTTTCAATATTTTGTAGCGTTGATCTACGGTTTTAGTTTGAAATTGTGGACACTTTGCGACTACGTGCTGAGATTTACATAAAACATATATATAAGTTAAATTAGCTGAACTTGTTTCGACTGTAAGATTAGCATTTGATTTGTCAGCAGTCGTGTGATGTGACCTTATGTTTTTATTTTGACGCTGATTGCTATTATCCTGTTTTTAAAGTTGTATAGCTTATAACGCATGAATTCGTTTTTTCAAAAAAGCTTCGAATTCGCTAAGTTCTCGATACGCGTTAATATCGCACAAGGGTAATTCCCAGGTTTTTCTGGTTTGTTTATTTAATCGATTTACAATGTGATATATAAATAACCAATCACGTTGAACTTTTGCCTCACCTAAATTATCAAGTGAGTCGATCGCTTTTTTATATTTATTATAAATACGTTTCAATTCACAACTTGATTCATGACTAGCAGGAGAAATAGAAAACAAATCATCTGACACATTATTGATAATTAAATGTTTATCTTCGTATCTAGATTTTAACGCGTCTTATGCCCTTTTATTAGCTTCGGTTATTGTAAGTGAACTCAACATTTGTAATGCTTCGTAACCTAAACTTGACATAAGATAGTGAAGCTTTTTATCCTCGGATAATCGATTTGAATCATGCACAAGTGATTTAAATAAATCATGAAAACTTACCCATTCGACATAATTTCCCGAGAACTTGGGTAAATTAATTTGAGGTAGTTTCACAATCGGTTCAAAACGATCTAACGTTCGGGGTGCTGAAAATAATTTAGATGGAAACACGACGACGAACCGGCGAAACGCCCACATTGAGTGAACGGATCAACTTAAAAATGAAGTGCTAGACTGCTATGATGCCAGCATAATCCCTGTTCGCGGAGGCTTTATGACGCGTATGCGCACTCTATGGTGCCAGAAACACCCAGAGCTTCAGCACTTTTCGCAACAGTCTTTGCGAAATCAAGCCGACAACCTCCGGAGAACTTGATATGTACGCGGAGCGCTTCCCCAACCGCTGCTTGATCAAGCTGTAGATGAAGTTGAAGAAGCGACATTAAAACCACCCTCAGAAAGCAGGCAAATTCTGAAAGATGACCGCAATTTCAGTACAAGGAGGAACATCAACATGCAAGTTCCTCTTAAGCCCCAAGGTCTGGCTGAAATGGATGCCTACCTCCGTGGAGATATCTCGCAAAATTCAGACCTCTGGTCCATCAATTTCTCAGTTTTTGGTGCTGCAAGAGCTTTGGCTGATTCAAATCGAAGGCTAAAATCGACAATGGATCAAAAGGCCAGAAGACGCTTGCATCAACTGAACAAGAAAATTGGACACGCAAGACAGAATGCGTCTTGTATTCAATGTGTGATTGACTACATAACATCTAGTAGACCCTTCACGGAAAGGGTTCGAAAGTTCGCCCAAGAACTAAGAAGAAGAGGGAAAGATGGATCAGGGAAAATCAACAGTTTCTCGCTGACCCATCGCGCCTCTTCAGCGATCAACCTGTTTTTGTGAAAAATCCACTCAAGCCCAAGGAGGCAGAGACTTTTTGGAGAGAGCTGTGCAAGAGCCCGAAAACACTAGAATTGAAAGAAGATACTGAGAATATCATCCGCTTCAAGGAGTTTAGCGACAACCTCATAAAATATAAGGAGGAATGTCCATCAGTCACTGCCGAAGAGGTGAAAAAAGCACTTAGGGGCACGAAGAACTTTTCCGCTGCTGGACCAGATTTTATCAAGAACTTTTGGTGGCAGAAGTTTACTTTTGTACACCAACATTTGGCCCGCATATTCATCTCATATTTAAAGTCGGAGACGCCCATTCCGCAGTGGCTAGTGTTAGGACGCACAAACGACAGCTAGTTGCATTGCTGAAGTCAAGCTTCCATCTTTTTGAGTTTCTGCTCCAACAATGATTTGTTTTGCGAATGATGAATTTGGATTACTTGTTGTAGAATGCAGAATTTTATTTCGACGACGTCACCCAAATACAACATATAGAGATCCTTGTCTTCAACTGCTTTCATGGTTAGGCTAAAGTAGAGCTTTATCCTGTTCAAACAATGCTGTTATCCTCTTGGGAGGAAAGACTGAAACCATTTTCCCACAATCGTGAAGAATCTCAATCCGTATCCAGTCGATGCTTTTTTGACGGTAATAATTTAATATTTTGTTCAGAACTCCAGATTAGCTAGTCTCTTTGACGAGAGGAAGTGTTCAACTTCGAGACCTACTTCATTCAATTTATCGAAATAAATTGTTCACTGTTTGAAACTTTCTATAGAAATGATTTGTTCAATTTCCTTGTCAGACTTTGAATAAAAAATCGCACTTGTGTTAACTGATTGAGTTCTTGCAAGTGTTTCATAAATAAATTTGATCAAATGGTCCATTCTTATTGTTGCTTTTATAGTTAGACATCTAACAGTGGACAGAAACTCCTTCAATCTATAACGAGGTCATGTCTTCATATTTAAAGGAAAATGCTCACTCTGATTCACTCGACTTTCGTTTCACAGGGATCTCAAATTTATTAAATGAGGTTGTAATAAGAAAAATTTTACCAATCTTTCAGAACATAAAACTATCAATAATATTAATCCGGGTCGACTCACGAATTATTGAATCTATACTGTTGGGTGGATAGTTTCGAGACGTTAGGCGCTGTCCATTGCCTGATCGTCCGGTGCCAAGTTGATAAACTGAAGACAAGCTTACTGGATTTAAGAAGGCGGAAATAATTAATATATTCCCTGTTGTCGTGAGACATTACATTTCATACTTGCCAAGACTCGCTAACAACAAGAGTATTTATTCGACTGGAACTCCCTGTGATCCATTGAAGATTATAAACGATAACTCTGGATAATCAAATCTCATTAACCATTGATCACGCTTCTCCGTACGTTTCTAGATTACCATGAATGTATCCTCAGCAGATGTTCGGCTGTATACCTACAAGCTTTCCAATACGATCAAATGAAACCATTCGCAATGTTCCCTTGGTTACACAGTTCGCTCCTCCGGCTTGTCTGAGTTCTTTGTCAATATCAATATGGCCGCCACTAAATCTTTCTAGCCCATGTCATTCAGCCACGCCGCTAGAAGCCCCGACTTCAGTTGGTTAATTCGTTAGTTCTTTGAATTTATTGTTTATCAAAAGTGAAGGCTAAATTGATATTAAGTGATAAGCAAATATGTTCTGTCCTGGATCGTCCTTCCACTCGCAAAAAGATGAAAGGATTGACGCGGCCAGCTGCTGGTACTCGACGATTGCTGAATTTAAAATTTGAATTACAAAGTGATTATTTTTTTTTCTATTAAATGTCGATGGGCAGTGCAGTATTATATATTAATAATAAAATCTGATTACTACTTAAAACTTATGATGCTTTCATTTCCAGCACAATAAATTAGCCGAGAAATTTTTCTCAAAATTTGGACGATGTCTCATGTTTACAGATGCTCAAATTTACAAAATAAGCTTTTATGAAGACATTAGTGAAAAATGAAGAAATCAATAGAAAAATAGATGAAGGTACATGGAAGTTTATTGAATAAATCATTTATGTACTTGCGTTTATTTTTCTCTTGGCTTCTTCATTTTATTTAGTTGCTAAAGTAAATTATTTGAAAATATCTGGAGTTTATCTACTGTTATCCAACATCTCATTCAGGGATCCGAGTATACGCTAGATGGCGTATATGATCGTTCATTTTCCAAAGCATTGAGTATCCTTCGCTTGAAAACTCGCCAGGGAAGTTGCTTTCCCGGAGGAGAAAACTAGGCATCAGACTATGAGCACGTTGATGAACCGATACAAGATCCTGAGGGTCGTTATAAAGTTGAATTCTATTTAACTTTAATGGATGTAGCCATTACTTCCCTGGCAAAAAAGATTTTAATGTTTTCAACATATCTCAGAAAACTTTTGGATTTTTTGTTGACGGTAAAAATCCCAGAAAATAATTAGATAGAGTAGAATTGTTGAAATGGCGCAAGAACTTCGAGTTAGCTTTTACAAAAAAAACACGAAATCAAGGATCGAAAATCGACTTTCAAATTTGGCGATTATATTCATAGAACTTGAGTAAGTTATAATGCTGCAGCGAAATTACTCTATAGAAAAGATTGCAGAATTCAAAGCTAGACGAGCAAGCTTTTTGTGCAACCATTTATTCTCTCACCTTCTAGTAGTCTTTGAAATTTCTCTTACCGATGCCACACACTGATCTATTACTTTACTACCACTATGTAGCAAAATTCCTCCATCAAATCCACCGCGTCCCCATTCATCTTCCATTTATACTTTATTATGCGTCTTCTGTTCCTAAAACATACCACCTTAGTCTCACTCATACATACTCTGTCAGGTATTTCACTCGGACGTAATGTTGGAACGCTCTTATCAACAGACTCATTTTAGTAGAAACTCGTCGTTGACGTGCGCTAACGAGTATTATTATTTACTATTTCTCACTAGGCTTGGCCGATAAACCTAAGTTTTCGAAATTTTACACCGCTTATTAGTAAGAAAGACTTGCTCTTGGAGAAAACAAATTAATGTCAAACACAATATTTGAAATCCGTTAATATTTGAATATTTATCTTTCAGGTGGAATCAGCTCGATGTAGGAATTGTAATGTTGTCAGTAGTTGGGATTGTGCTGGAGGAAGTTGAGTCAAAAGTTATTCCTATTAATCCTACCATAATTCGAGTAATGCGAGTTTTACGCATAGCGAGAGGTTAGTTCCAGATATCAGTTTTTATATCACATAACTATTTTCAATAATCTGCTGGTGTGTAATATGTCTCTGTGTTCAGTCTTCCTTTGATTGAGGAGCAGATTTGGCACTATTTTTATTATTCTGATATCGATTACTAAATACTAAAGAATATTTTCAAGAATTTCAATTAAACAATGTATTATAAAAAGTTGACAATGCTTAATATGCAGGAAACAAAGGCTGGGAGGGACACTCACTTAGAAGCACGTCAGACTAAAGAAGAAATTTTTTCGTGCAGAACTTCACCCTAAATGTTTACGTTAACAACCAAAAATATAGGCGCTCAATAACGAATAAAAGTTTGGAAGATGACTTTTTCAAATTTTAACTGTAAAATACGTGTTTGTTTTGGAGTTGAACGCTGTTCTGCCAAGGACCAACTAATTTTACTTGATTGGCTTGATTGAAAAGACTTGATTGGCCAATCAAGTTCAAGCAGTCCCCACCATGGGGCACTCTGGCCAATCACAGGCATCGTAGAGAATACATATATAAGAACAACATAACCTGAAACTTCAGTTTCAGGTCAGCCCTGAAGAAGTGAACTGCAATGTTCACGAAACGTCGGCAACATTCATAGTTTCGCACACGATTGAAACCCGAAAAATCTTTAAATTTTTAATTTAAATTTATTATAATTTTACGTTGGTACTAATGATTTTCAGCTGTATAAAATCGAACTTCTAAGAGCAGATGAGATAAATAGAGAGAGAGAGAAAGAGAGCGAAAGAGATTTGTTAATTCTGTTTGGGTCTTTACATTTTTTGTTGTACACTAAATGTCAAAGTCTGCGAGAGAGCGAAAGCCGCAGTGGAGAGAACAAGGCTAGGAATGAATTGCCAAGGATCAGATGCATGGGCTATAGGTAGGCAAGGAGGATCGAATTGATAAATGGACCAGCGTCACCTAGCATTCGCGTCCGGCAGAACAAGTTTTCCCCAGGTATGGAGTTTCGTAATTTGAACGGCATGGATTTGTCGCAGGACAATTACTATCACCTGTTGAGCATCAAGGCCTCCTGAATCCGCTCTTGACCACCATCACACAGCGGCAGCTGAAGCCTAGTCATATCAAAACGTCATCTTAAAACACAAATCCATTTAACCTCAGAAGATAGACTCGGTATTGAGATCGTTGAGACAATTTTTTTCTAATCTTATCAATCTTCATCGTGAACTTGTCACTCTGATGACAAAAAATAAAAATAATGGAAGTGAAACTATAGTAAAATGAAGTAAAGGTGGCATAATTTCGTCTATACTAAATTTTATATCTGTGATATTAGTGAATTAATAATAATTTCTTAATGAAATGATCGAGTTGTAATTACTGTACAATTATTATTACTTACAGCGAAAGCTACGCAATAGATAGGTCAGCGGATTTTTGGCTTACTTTTTCCATATGATTAGTGAACTCACGACTAGAATGTAGGAAGTAGAAGCTTTGTGTTGCCCTGTATTATGATTCAAGAATGAGATTAGGTTTTTATAGATTCATCCATTCATGGCGTGTGCCTGTGTGACGATCAAGCTTACGATATAGTGAGAACAGCAAGAAATTACAAAGATTCTGGAATATGCTTGCGCTTTTCTCACCTGACTTTGACAGCTATGTTGGCTGTAGCTTTGCTATTGACTAAGAAGGACTAAGAAGCACACCAAAACCCATTATTGATATTAAGAGTATTTTTAATATTTTAAAAAGCTTGTCGCTTCTCGTGGATAATGAAGGCATCCCTGGAGCCACAGCTAGGGGCCACAGCAGGCAGGACGGTGGAGATAGTAAGCTGTGAGATGGCCAGGCAGATCTCACAGAGCAAGAAGGTGACCAGAAAGAACATCTGCGGCAAACGGTAAACAGTGGAACATAAACTGTGCCTGATGAAAATGCTGTGGCTAGCATTGGCAATTTTCAGCCAATCATCTTGACAAACATACCGCGGGAGAGCATCAACTGGAATACTACAATTGAAGAATAATTGGTCTGTCTGCTATGAAAGAGCGAAGTTTGAAATCGAAAGAGGAAAGGGATACAAATTTAGGATAAAGTTTGCTGCAAAGTTCCTCCATATACAGGAATATTTAGTATGAGAACTTATCGCAAAGGTAAAGGATATCAGGAATAATCTACTCATCTTAGAAGATCGAACAATAAAGACTAAACGACAGGTTGATTTGACGTGGAAAAACGTCGATAATAAACATCAGTTCAAGGAAGCTGCATCAGATGATCAATCAGCGGCAGTGGAAGCAATACAACATAATCGTGCAATTGATGTTCTTATTCAACCTGATGATGATGATACAGTAACACCACATCCTCTAGGTTCAGAAAAACCAAGAAGACGATTGAAATGGACATACTACATGAACAAAGATCTAATTAAAGCTGACGGCATAGGTGCTAGGGATCACGAAGTTAAAATATCGGATCCACTACTTGTAGAACCACATTTGGACATCACCGTCTTCTTTGATGTAAACAGCGAAATCCCAGAGAATCTGCAGCACCTTGAAAGGATTTTTGGCCATGCTTTACTAAAGCTCAGCAATGTAGAACTAACAAAAAGGCATTCTCTACCAAAGATGTACATCACATAGGATCTGCGTCCACTAATAGAGTACCTGAACAACAAGGTTTGACCTATGCATTCGAATGCAACACTTAGTACGTTAGAGGTGCAGCCGCAGAACTAGGCCTACAAATGCTGTTTTTTCCACAGGAAGGGAACAAGATCCACCGCGGAACAACAATTGTAGTACAAGAAGGCAGTTAAATCGAATTATTCAGGCAGATGAAAGAAGGTTCTACCGTGAAATGAATGTTAAGCAAATGAAGCAAGCAATAACCCTCAAATGAAGCTTAATAGGATCACAGATTCATATGTTTCAGCGGCTTTGAAAAAGGTACGTAACTAGAAAGCTCCAGATTCGGACATGGTCCTTGATTTCGTATATGTTGCGCAGAAACCAGGCGATTATAATCTATATGAATTTCGAGCGATAGCTTGTCTTCCAACAATTTATAAATGCCTTACAGTTTTTATTGCAGAAAAGGTTGATTCTCAATCCGAAAAGAATCACATCATTACAGAAAAACAAATAGGATGTTGTAAAAACTCGCGGGGCAATAAAGATCTATTCACCATAGACGATATTGCCATGATGCAAGCACGTGAATCTGTTCATGCATCATCGACTTTCTAGGTCGTGTAATGATGCCTTGAGGTATAAAAATCAAGTATTTTAATCACGGACAACGAAGGATAACTAGGTCAATACGCACTGCGAAGGGCCTCTTGCAAGGAGACTCCTTCAGTGCGTTATGGTTTGTTCAGCGCTGAACCCATTGAACAAAACACTGAATAGCATGTCTCATGGGCTCAGAATATATTTTAATGAGGATGGTCATCATGTGACTCATCTCATATACATTAATGACCTGAAGCTATAGGATAGTTCAAATCAGAAACTGTAGCAAGTGATGGATGTCACACAGCAGTTTTCCAATGATATCCACGCGGAGTTCGGACTAGATGAATGCAGAACAGTGTATTTAATCAGAAGAGAATTAGGAATCGCAGAGCTAGAGCACGAGAACGCGATTGTTCTACGCTGTTACTCTTCTTTGTGTCTGTCGCTGGAGACCTCACAACGGCGGGTGTGAATCGGTAGTGATGTTGTGGCTCGCTCAGTTTGACTGGGCAGTTTCTAGGTTTAATTTTTCTCTTCTGTTTCGACCTTCGTGCCGGGAACTTGTGACCTCTTCCTAAGACTAAGTTTGATATGCTATGTATTATATGATTTGATTTCAATTACCGGTTTCACTTTCAACCCGCGAATTCTAAAGTTCTACTGCTTACTCGAACGCAAAGTGTTTTCAGTTAGAATAAGTGATTATTGAGCAGTGTGTTGTGGGAAGTGAGGAGTCTAATGTCATGCACCTCCAGTTGCGTCGGGATCGACCTTTCCGAGAAGAATCGTGATCTTAGCATCCGGAGCCAGCATCTTGGCTTATTTTACGAAACCATTCAAATATTTTTGTATATATATGAAACGTAACGTGTGTATGATGACATTCCGGTTGGAGCACGGATGACGATTGAATTGGATTCAGTATAATTATAAGTGAAGTCAATTAGAGTTATAGACATATGTTATTCCAAGAGTGGACCGCTATCCTTATTAGGCTAATTTACATCTATAAGTATGAATTAATACATGTTGTAGTTATAAATGACATAAAACATGGATGCTTCAAGAACAATAGTACATTTGGATTAGTATAAAAGAGACTTACGCTCAGCGCTGCTCAGCAATGACAGTCGTTACCACGATCGTTATACTTGTTCAGGAGGAGGAGATCAACATAATCATACCGTTGAGTAATATTGTCGCCCGCAATCGTGCAGGCAGTTCAAAATTATTATGAAAGACTATCCTTCCTGTGACTGTTCGATCCGCAGCATACGCGCTAGAGGACACTGTCGAGTATTAAGATTGATGATGTATGCGCCTTTTGTTCTTTTCTCAATGAAGCAAACAGGTCCGGTTCGAGTGCGTTGGCGGGCATCAATTAGTCACGTGTTTGGGTTTTCGCTAATTTTCGACCCCACCACTCCCCCTCGTGATCCACCGTGATGTTATTGCTGAACCCCAATACTCCCTTTCATTATCACGTGAATTTTTCATGTAATGACGAGAATTTGAATAACATGACAAGGAATATTAAAATGAATTTTCAAAGACTGTTAATTGTGAATTCTATATTTACGATAAGAAAGTTTTTTGTGTGACATTCACATAACTTCTGGGTAGAGTTCCAGATAGGTGAACCCTCTGATTTTGTTGAAACCACGTATACTCACGTATTTTGAAGCGCTGATTACGAAAATCATAGAGAAAATTGGCGAAAAAAACTTCTTCATGGTAAAAACCATTAAGAAACCCATACAAATTATGATTTTTTTCTATCTCAGTAAATGCGAGGAATATCGAAAAATGTTTCAAATAAAAGTTCTAGCTAGTATGAAAATACATCTTTTTTGTATGATATAATTTTTATAACACTATTATTTTTCGAGAAAAAGAGGATTGTGTTGAAGGAACAATAAAAATAAGAAGAGATACAAATATGCGTTCGGTCACGCTTACCCCCTTTTCCAGGCTTAAGTGTGGGGGAGGGGGGGCTACCCATTTATTGACTGGTTACGGAAATGTGTTCAGTCACGCTCGTCCCTCTTTCCAGGTTCAATGGGGGGGGGGGGGGGCGACGCATATACTTACTAGTTACGAAAATGCGTTTAGTTACGCTTGTCCTTTCTTCCAGGTTCAAGTGGGTGGGCTACGCATTTACTGACTGGTTACGGAAACAAGTTTAAGTCCTCTTTTTCTCAAAAAATAATGGTTTTAGGCAAAAAGTGTTTGATATGCGCATACGTGTAAGATCAGCGCATCAAAATACGTAAGTATACGTAGTTTCAACGAAATTGGAGGGTTCACCCATTCGGAACTTTATCCATGTGAAAATATATATAGCTTTACATCAGACATGCCCAGCTAGGGGATATTCCCACCAGGAAAACATGGTCCGCTTTCACTTATATTTCTTCTGGAGAGCGGGAGTAGTGTCAGAAGCGCGTGAATATCTCTTCCATGTGACGTCGCGTTGCACCGTAGATGCGGAATATCTGTCGGGGTGCTTGTGGGCGAATGACTTTTCCATATAATATTTTGATAGTAATTTGGTGTTCCAATTATTCTACTTCTGTGTGTTTATATTTATTTCCAATGAATGTCACTAAAAATAAAAGTATATAAAGCGTTTCTGATTAAACATTTTGATATCATAGTTTTGGTTGAGTTATATGTAGCGGACGATACTACGTTGTTGACAAGGGCGGGCCGTCTTTTCGAGCTCTTCGGTTGATCTTTGTCTAACCATGAGGGATCTGCGGCTTAATTGTAGGCATTCCTTCCTCAGCCTGACTATCTTCTTTGTCCATCAGTACGCCCGCGCTCTCCTCTGTTTGCTTGTTCTCCTGGCCATTGATGCATCGCAAGCATTGGTTATGAGGTTATGGTTATTTGCCTATAATGTCGGTGACAGCATTACTCCGCGTGTTTGAACAGTTCATGCCCGACTGTTGCGATTTGGCATCAAAGTCCCCTCCTGAAATTATTTCTCTTTCGGTATTCGCGGTGAGCACGACTTACAGAGGCGCTGCAAACGCAACCATATGATCGGGTCACGTGGTCTGAAAACAGTCTCGTTTGAAATATTCACGTGGTGACTTTTCATAATAATTGAAATTATTGTAATTTAAATTGAAATGAAGAATACAGAATGGGCGTACGGTACTTCAAATTATAAGACATTTGTGAATTTGTTGAGGGATCATATAATAGTCGAAATATGACGGAAGGAGAAGCAGTTTCAATAGCTGGTCAAGTGGTGCTTGTAGGAGGCACTTCAAAGACCGACAATAAAATTGAAATTACTTGGCTAGTTTTGCAAACGAGTGCATTAGGCTCTTTTCCTCACAAAGTTTAAGGCAGTTTACGTGTCTTTGTGAATAAAATGGAAATAGAAGTGATGAGTTGTTCATGCAAAGCTGGCCAGTTGGGGAGTTGCACACATGTGGTAGCTGTGTTGTTATACTTAGAGAGGTAAATATTCACATGATTTTTAATTGGAAGTATATATAAAATTCAAATATCTATATTTGTTATTCAGGATTAAGGACATTAAGCAAGTTGTTTAAAATTTCCTAGCCTCAAAATTCAAAAGATCAATTTTACTCAACAAGTTTTAGAATGTGTTTGATTTAGCGATATGGGGCAGAATACGTCAAGTGTTCCCACCTAAAATTATCTTTTTTTCATCAATTAACTTGAAACTTGTCTAAATTTTAGTCCCAGTGGACCTGTATTAATTCCCCAAACCCTAGGACATTTATCAACCGGTTCTCAATATACAGGGGCCTCACGTTTTCACTTTTTCAGGTGCTTTTTCACTTTCACGTTAGCATAACTTCCTTTAGGATTGTCCGATTGTATTTTTATTATAGTTTATTATAGTAAATTTTGTTATGAATTTTAACTTTTTGTTTGAAAATCAAAATTAAAATTTATTTTTTGACAAAAACCTTATTTTAAATCTTTTTTTTTTAAATAGCCTTTTTCACACTCTTTAAAGTCATGTAGGAGCAAAAGTGAGCTGGAAATAATTTCATGGTCAAATGGAGATTTTTACGCTCGAGAGCACAACATTCAACTTACGCAGCGCATCGGGCCTATAAGCTTACATTTAACTATCTGGAGATGATTTTCTGTGTGTATGTATATTATATAGTCATAACGTGGTCCCCTCGAGCGTACAAATCTCAGTTTAACCACGAACTTATTTCCACCCCACTTTTTCTTCTACATGACATTAAAGAGTGTAAAATCTGCTTTCCAAAACACTATAATAAAAGTCCAATCGGACAATCCTAAAAGAAGTTATGCTAACGTGAAAGTGAAAAAGCACCTGGAAAAGTGAAAACTTGAGGCCCCTGTATATTGACAACCAGTTCATAAATGACCTAGGGTTTGGTGAATGGTCCACTGGGACTATAATTCAGACAAGTTTCAACCCAATAAAAAAAAAAACAATGTATTGTGCCCCAGGTACTCTTTTTTGGAATGGAGCAAATGATAATTTATAATAATTATTAATTATAATGATTAAAAAGAGGTAACTAGCCTCGAAATGTGGTGTACACCAATCCCTAATAGCACGGAACGTTCCATGCTAATAGGGATAAGTCAAAAAGATTAATTAAAGTTTAAATAATTAGTCATATTTTTTTATTAATCTACTTCATATATTTATCAAATGTTTGATTTCAGAAATAACATTTTGCAACTGGAAGATTTATCCTGTACAGACTTCAAATGTTCCTTTTTTTGAAAACCATGAGGATGAAGTTGACGACGAGTCTAACGAAGGTGATGGGGAATATGTTAGAAAACCAGCATTTGATTATCAAGATCTAGACGAATCTGTGGCCTCCGAAATACTCGAGATGTTATGCAAAGCTGCCCCAACTTCCGCTATTTCTTTACACATGAAAGGTCGAGGGAGAGCTTAATTGTATACTAATACACAGACGCGGTTCCATAAAGAGCTAATTGATAAAATTGTTCACCACAGTCAAACAAGCAATGATGCTTTGAAGAAAGTATATTACAATAACATAGAAGTTGGAAAATGTTGTCTCACCTTGATGTTATCATTACGTGTGAACAATTCATTTGACTTATGCTACGATACGGCCGTGAATCGCAATTTATGGATGAACAAGAGGAGATGAGAGTTACTGGTTCTTGAATGTATGAAATTTTTACATATGCCAGTAATCGCAAAGCTAATTCGACTCAGAAAGCACAACAAATTTTCTTTCCGGTTACGGTATCTAACAAGTACGTAAAACACGGTTCACTATTTGAAAACGCTGCTAGAGACTGTTACGTTGATTGCTTTGGAGGACAAGTTGTAGAATGCGGTCTTATTGTGCATCCATTGTACCCATGGCTTGGATATACACCTGATGGTGTGATATTTCAAGATAAGAAACATTATAAGTTATTGGAGATTACAGGTGTTTCTACGAAGGAAAGGTAAAATCTATTAGAGAGTGCTTGTCAGACATTCCATACTTGAATAAGGAAACAGGTTTTTAAAGAAAAAGCATAAATACTAGTGTCAGATTCAAGTGGGAATGTTGCTTTTGAACTTAACATCATGCGACTTTGTTGTTCATGTATCTTTCGATAAATCAATGCATGTCGTTACCGTTTCATTGGATAAAGATTTCGCCGTTGACATGGTAAATGTTGTTAGTACCGTCTATCTGCAAAGAATGTTACATTTTGAATGTCCCAAGGATGATGACTTGAAAATTGTTTCTAAGGAAGCGTTTCGACTTTTATAAGGAAAGGATTATATATTTTCAATATAAAAGATCTACATTTAACGGTAAATAAAACTAATTATCTTACAAAAATTAACATTTCTTTTTTATTTTCGTTTAAAGACTTAGACATCAATTTGACGTTACAAATCACAACCTTTCGTAATAGGATCTATACAATAAAAATTTCGGTAGGAAATTACAATAAAAATTCAGAACTTGTCTTCAGTCACAACGGGCGATGAGAGGTTAACAAGAGCACATGTGATCTTGAAAATGTGATCAACATAGTCAAGTAGACCCCAAGAGAAACGATGATTGAGCATTTTGAACATTTTTATACGCTGATTAACTCTTTCAATGTGCACTCTTGCTGCCGCTATATTTCTGCTAAATTGTGATTCTTCAAGCGTTAGTTAATTATCGTGCCTTCACCTTAATCTACGACATTCTTCTTCCTATTCATGCATACAATGATTTGTGAAATGTTTGGAAAATCATTGAAATCTTTGGCAATATAAAGTTTATACCTGTAATAATTATTATTTATTGTTTATTTATGATTTATTAAAAAATTGTACATAGTATAATATTATACTATGTACAAATTGTGCCATTTAATATTATAAGTCTATACCCCTGCCCCTACCTAGAAAAGAAAAGCTCCGCCGCTCTTGAAGAAGATTATCATATATACTCAAATAACATTAGTGTACATGCCCCAATAACCTAATGATTCATGCGCCCAATGATCTGAAAAAAGATATGACAGAGAAGATTATTATGCCCCAATCACCCAATGATTCATGCGCCTAATGACCTGAAAAAAGTTATTATATAGTGAAAAGTTTTGCCTGCTGTTATTTTTCATTAGTCCCTGCTTTCTTACAACAATCCTGCAACGTCGATAAGTGAAAGCTGGTTAAAAATGTTTTCATTGATAGTGAAATGAAACTTATGTGTAATTTTCTGTAAATACACTTTCAAGTATAATCAATTTCAAATGAGACCACATACCTAAGGTTAGAAAACAGATTCCTTTCGTACTTGCTGCTCCTGTTTTTAGTTTCTTCAAAATTCTCTCTTCTCAATCTCTTTCTTTTCTGAATTTCTACCTGCGAGTCAAAGCTCATATTATTCGTCAGAGAAATTGAATTATCCAATCAATTTTTGAATATTAAAAATATTATTATTAATTCAATTCACTATTCGTAGTACGTATTCTATAGAACAATTTTCAATGTGTACATGTATACAAAACATTTCTTTTTTTTTAATTTGAACATTTTATACATTATTTATTTATTTCTCTACTAAAGATATACATTAAAATTACATAATATGACATACCCAGGTAGTAATAGTCCTCAGGTACAAAATGCATTGAGCACACTTTCATGGTCAGAGAATTTGGCTTTCCCATTTTAAATCGTCTCATCCATTCAGCATGACAATCGACCACATCTTCATCGCCAAAACTATCAATTATTTTCGTTCTGACAGCTCCTTTCTTTGGCCAAAAATGAAAAGACAAGTTTCTATTCCTATCTTCGCGAGAAGAGCATCCTGGTATGGAACAGAATGTTCGATCCTTTGATGGCTTTTTTGGAGTAAAAGAAACACTTTCTCCATCCATTCTATTCTACAAATGAAAATTGTAGTATTAATATTAATAATTATAGAGAAAACATAATTAAAATCATTATTCACCACAACAACTCTTGACCTAACCTTAAAACATCATCATAACAATCCTTTTCATCTACTATCGTAATAATATTATAGCCTGAATACTTACCGTCATTATACTTTGATATGTCAACTACCGATTTTACTTAACTTTCATACATGACAACTTACCTTAATTAATATAAGATTTAAATAAACCGTACGTCATGTGAGAAATAAATAGAACGAGACTGTCTATAGAGCTTCACTAAAGTGCCCGCCAGAGTTCGCATTTTCGTGCTCACCGCGAATTCCTTATCGCATCCTGCATAGCTTCTAAGTCGTGATGAAAATGCCAGTTCCTACGTTTCAGGAGAAGTACCAGCTAAAATAAATGCGGCCCGGCCTTTTGGCCCAAACATAACCTCCTTTTCTTCCCCATTGAGTGACTGGATGTTCCGCTTTACCCTCCGCTCAGACACATTGTGTAAAATTGAAAAGGTAATCAAAGCAAAAATTCTACTCCCGAGCTGACGTCTTGGTAAATCTTAATAGGTACAAAAAACAATTGAATGTGAAGAAGCTTCCACTTATAAAATAATATTGGCCGAATATGATCAACGCAATAGGCTTGAATATTTCGAACATTAATTATAATATTCAGTGACACTAAATAGAATTGCTATTTTATAATTATATTTAATTTCTATAACTTATCATTGTACCTTGTGCATGATGTTAATATATTGTTATACTTCAAAAAGTATCAGACAAAATTTGTGTACTCTAGTTACTATTAAAATTTTGTTTCGGAAAGTTAGTCCCCCCCCCCCCCCAAGCTTCCTGCCTATATTTCTTATCTACGGGGCTACGTGACATCACTAGAGGAGAAATTCTCACACGCTTCTGCCACTACTTCCGCTCTCCAGAAGAAATAGAAGTGCAAGTGGAACATGTGTTCCCGAAGACAATTTTCTTTCACTGGGTATGTCTGTCGTAGAGCTCCACTGTCTTGTGGAAAGAACAAAGACACACGTGTGGCACAATGGTCTTCGAAGAATTGTAAAAAATCTAGTGTACGTTGACAGACCACTCAAAAGCAAGTCAATCTTATAATGTATACTATAATTTTTCTTTTATAGTACTGAAGCTTCTAAAAATGGCAAAGGGGATACGAGCGTTGCTTGACACTGTCATGCAAGCATTACCTCAAGTTGGTAATTTGGGACTACTGTTCTTTTTGTTATTCTTCATTTTCGCAGCTCTTGGTGTTGAACTTTTTGGACGACTAGGTAAGCAAACAACGATTTTCACTAACTAAGAAGTCAATCAAAAAATAAATTGAAGTTGAAAAGTTATCCAAAGTTGTGTATTTTATCACTTTATGGCTTTCATTGTATAAGCAGTGAGAAAATCATGATGTCTTTCTGCTTTCGAATGTTATTCTTGCAAATACTTATCAGTATATTCTCCTCTTGCGGCTTCAAAATCCCTGAGAAAATTAGGCTACCTATACTAAGTCCTTTCTTAGACTTGATGAACAGGCGCCACTGTTGCAAGATAACGACGACAACAGATGGCGCCACCGACCATCATTTGGGGAAACAGAGAGTTTGGTAATTTTAAGGCTACGTGCAATGCTAATTCGGTAGAACAGTGAGTTTGATGATGAAGATTCCTGCTAAGTCAACATTATAAGGTTCAGTTTCGTGCCAAGTCGGTAAAACGATGAAGTTGTTAATGGAGATTCCTGTCAAGTTAGCATTATAAGGTTATGTTTCCTGCTAACCCTGTGAAAAGGAGAGAATTAAAGTGGATTATATGATATTGAAAAAATTGTACACTTTAATGCCTATAAATGAATACAAATTCCGTTTTTGTCCGTATATTGATTTAACGGCAACTGAATGCATTGATTGTATTCGACACATCCGGTCGCAAGAAGCATTAAACGGCATTTGACTTATTTGGTAATTCAACAGCATTGAACGGCATTGGTTCCATTCTATGCCTTAGATCGCTGAAGGCATTGCATCGCACTAAGCTGATACGGTCATTCAAGCGCATTTAATGGCATTACATCAACGGCATCTCAAAGAAGCCACTTTAATGTCATACTTTTTTTTGTGTGATCCGAAATGATTCGAACGAAAACTATCTAATGCCATGAAGCGCATTCGGACAAAAACGGTATTTGTTTGGATTTATAGGCATTAGAGTGTACGATTTGTTCAATGTCATATAATCTACTTTAATGCTCTCCTCTTTACAGAGTAGTTACCATTGATCGGTAGAACAGTTTTTCACCATCCGTCAGTAAAACAGGTAAGTCGGTGATTTTTATGTTATCAGTTGGCCATCGGCCGGTAGACAGAGAGGTCGGTAGTTCTTATATTATTGTTTTACTATCAGCCGGTGAGGTAGGGATCCATTTTACCATCAGTCGGTATGACATCAAGGTCGTTGATTTTTCATATTATCATTTCACCATCGGTCGGTAAAGTATGAAGGTCGGTAACATCTAATATTTTCATTTTACCATAGGTGGTATAATAGACACCGTTGGTAATGTACATCCCCAGCCATAGATCGAGCATCAGTCGCTTTATCAAGAACAGATGGTTCCACTGTGAAATGAGTCAGTACTTTCTTCCAGCACTAATATCAATGTGTCGACAGTCAGTAATACGTATATCAGCGTTTGAATTGATGCTCAGTCTGTTCCTACCTTACCGACAAACTTGCGATGCCTGAAGTCAATCCGAACTCTCTTTCTACAATGTGAGATAGACAACGAGGGTCGATCGAATTCGAAACAAAGGTTTTAAAATTCCGATTCAAATAGCTGAAGAAGATTTTGGTGATCTACCTCACTAGCCTTTACGTGGAACTCTGCTCATGCACAATCCAATGATATAGCTTGGATCATCCTACATTTTATTCAGTTGAATTTCGCGCGCCCAGACTTTATGGTCATTTCGAATGAATTAATTCACAAAAATAAATAGAGTTAAGGAAAAGTGAGGTTAAGTGTATTTCTTCCGCCTTGGTAAGTACGTTACTTGGTTTTCAATCTATTATATATCCAAAGCTCGATAAGTATGCGTAACTATTAAAAAAAATAACTTCGAACCAAGTAGAATAATTTACCAATTATTGAAACTGATTATATGAAGTTGTAGCTAATAGGACAGGGAATTGGGTATAAATACACAGTTTTATCAAGTTACTATCAATGTTCATTCAACAACAAACTTAAACTATTTTCAAGAGAGCACATTCATTATAAAAAATGTAAAACTAGATTTATAAAAGTATCCACTAATATATTATATGTTTTTGACGCAATTTAATAATGATTGCTTGACACGTATGATCCGTATGAATCAATGTACAATGTCCAAGATAGGATAGCCTCCAAGAAATGATGCAATGATTTTGAAATTTCTTTTTAATAGCAGCCAATATTCTTTAATCGGGGAAATATAACATCGTGGATGACTGCTTACTCATTTCAGAAAAACAGAGAAGCTTCAATCTTTATTTGAACTCACTCCAACCACAGCTTGTTTAATGAAATTAAAATTAAAATGATATATTGTCACAAGCATCATTTGATTCTGAGGAATGAGAGACATCTTGATTTATGTATAACGAAAATGAGCTTAGATCAACATTTTTTTTGTTATGTTTGTTTTTCTCCCAAGCACCTGACATCATCCTCATCCTTCTCCTCCTATAAATAAGAGTCCTTGATTGTGACTAAGTCAGTAAAGTCTGAGACACCGACGCATCAACATGTTGCGAAAGGAACGAGATATGCTAACATGAGTCAAATAGAAAAAGCTATTGACGAAATTAATGAAGAAGAAAATGATAATCTTTCATTAATGACTGCTGATAGTGATAGTGATGATGTTGATCAGGAGCATCACAAAACTATGATTAAAATGAAATTTGAACATATTGAAAATCATGACAAGCTGACAAATTAATTAATTTTACTATTAAATGAAAAGAGGAACAAATAGTTGGATATGGTTTATGTTGTAGGAGGACTGAGAGATAGTTCGCTGATGATTGGTGATACGCCTATTAGCTTTGGTAGAGAACTATTCGCTTGAAAAATACTGCAAAATATAAAAAAAATGATTGTGAAGCTTTTTCCACATAAACGATCATCAACAACTAGGGTTTCATCAGAGAAAAAGAGACGATTAGTGAGTTTTCTGCCTCACCTTATAATAGCAAGAAAAGACGCAATACAAGACTGTAATTATTGAGATGATCCACATGAGCCAGTTGACCGTCTTCGCTTACTGTTGGCATCACAAGCAGCAGGCAATCGAAGTCACAGTAATGAAATGATTTCCATCATTAAATATTTGCGGGAAGATCGAATTATATATTAAGAGAGTGCAGTTGAACATAACGTCAGTGTCGGGATGAGCTTTTATGTATTCAGACATAATTGTCAGTTAACCTCTGCACCGTGCCAAGATGGCTTCTACTTGTCAAAATTGTTTAAGAGTTTTTTCACGAGTAGATAAATTGAAGAAACATCAGATGTACTCGTGCAAAAAAGCGCAGATTCTCTCTTTCGACATGAATTGCTATGATAAATCTAACGGCTAGGAAGCTGTTCCTTTCAATCTGTTCCATGATATTCCAAAAATCATTCAAACTGATGGCAAGAACAATTATGAAATTCATAATAGTAATAGTTCAGTCATCGCAGAGCTGCATGAAGTCCTTCAGCCAAACTGTGCTGCCCTCAAAGAGAATTCATTATCAGAAAGAATGAAGTTGACACGTCCAAAGGTACGGAACCAAATATGTACCGAAATGAAACGTAAATATGATTTAAATTTCAATGTGAAGAAGAATTTTAGTTTTGAGACTCCGAATAGCGAGGCTCTAAGCGTCCACCTCCTCCTCCAAGGAGGAGGCGGTGGAGGATCTTAAGGATTGGCATGAGATAGATCAGGAGACGGAGAAAGATGAGCTAAATGAGGATGAAATGGATGAAGAGGAGACAGAGGAGAAAGATGAGAATGAGGAGAAGGAGGAGAGTGAGAATGATGATGAGACTGAGGAGGAGGAGGAGAAGGAGGAGGAGCTATCCCAACTTGAACTTTGTATATTGATTCCTACGGAACCAAACGATCTTGTATATGAGCTGCAGTTTTGTATTAATAGTAACTATTCACTACCAAGCCTTGAGTGTCAAGCAATAATTAATAAATTGTGTGAAAAACATATAATATATTAGCGAATACTTTTAGAAATCTAGGTTAACATTTTTTATAATGAATGTGAGCTGTTGAAATAATTTCAAGTTTGACGTTGCATACAAATTGATAGTAAATTAATGAAAATCTGTATTCAGGCCCAATTTCCTCTCCAATTTCTAACAAGTTAATAGGATTAGTTTCAATCTTTTGAAAATTATTACATTTAATTGAAAGTTATTTTCTGATCAGGGTCATTTTAATTAGTTATAAATTACTTTAATTAGTACCGTACGATCATGACAGAAACTTCATACTGCACATGCGCAAATTATCATGCACTGAGCGGTAAGATTGGATGCGTGCACCACAGGGTTGGTTAGTTATGAACACTTCTCAAATTTTGACATATAGTAAGTTGAAAACCCAGTAAGGTACTTTCCAATATGGCGGACATACACTTAGCCTCACTTTTTTTAAATTTATTTTTTTCATGGATTAAACTCTTTACAATAGCCATGAAGTCTGAGCGCGCAAAATTCTAATTGATAAAATGCAGGTTGATCCAAGCTAGAGTATTAGATTGCGCATCCACAGAGTTTCTACTAGAGTCTAGTGAGGTAGATCACCGACATCTACTTCCACTATTTGGATCAAACCTCTCAGTTTCGAAACTATAAGTATGAATTGTCGTTCTAAAACCATCGGAACCTCTCTGTCTACCTTACCCGATAGAAAGGGATGTTTTGAAACCTCCGTTCATGATTCGATCGCACCTCATTGTCTATCTAACATGGCAGAACGAGAGGTCCGATCGGCTTCAGCCTTCGGCAGTTTGTCGGTAAGGTACGGACTGAATGAGTACTGACTGATTTCACAGTGGTGCCATCTATTATTGATAGCTATTTACCGTTGATTGATAAGGGAGGCTCCTGATATAGCGACTGATGCTCCATTTATGGCTGGGAATGTGCATTACCGACTGTCACTGTTTCACCGACCTATTGTAAAATGGTAATATAAAAAGTTACCGACCGATGATAAAACAATAATATAACAAATTACTGGCCTTCCTGTTTTACCGACAGATGGTAAAACGTATTTCTGCCTTATTGACCGAAGGTGAAATAATAATATGCAAATTACAGACTGACCCGTTTCACTAACAGCTGATAATAAACTGTTTCACATATCAATGGTGACTTAGCATGAAGCAGAACCTTATAATGCTAACTTAGCAGGAATCTTCATTACGAGCCTCATTGTTTTACCCACTTAGTATGGGAATAAAACTTATAATGTTAACTTAGCAGAAATCTTCATTACCAGCCTCACTGTTTTACTGAATCAGCATGGAGCATCACCACAAAATTATCGACTTCTCTGTTTTACCTGCAAGGCTATCTCAGCAGGATCCTACATCATAAACTTTACTGTTTGAACCATCTATTGTGTCGGTAGCTTCGGAATACTTAACAACAGTGTCTCTAGTAGAAGGCAATTACTAATACAAAATCAAGTATAAACATTTGTTCCTGTTCCAAAGGGGACTCTTATTCGCCCAACAAAACACATAACTAAATTTTGCAAGGGTGGGGGGAGAGGGTTATGTTACTTTTTCACTTTCATTTTACCTTTCGCTTTTTGGAAATTTAAAATTTTTAAAAATTTAAAAAGATATGATGCTTCGATAATACGAACCTCTGTAATGCGAATTTTCGATAAGTCGAATTTTTTCCCGGCCTGGGCTGATAGTGACAAGTGTGGAGTTGACGTTCATTAAAAAGGTCGTGCTGCTCATACAAATAATAGCTCTCTACTCGTGCAGTTCTGTGTTAAAAAGGACTAAGACCTAAACGCTTTAGAAAGTATGGAGAAAAAAACGTATAAAAAACTATCTTTGAGTGAAAAAGCGGAACCTCTTCAATTTTTTGAAAAAGGAGTTAAAAGGAAAAAGAATATTGCGAAAGTGCTTCTGTTTCAGAAGAAGACTACAAAAAGTTCCTCACTAATATTTTGCCTGATTTGCTGGCAATGTATGCAATAGATGATATCTTCAATGCAGATGAAGCTGGTATTTTTTCAAATGTTTACCAGATAGAACTTTAACATTCAAAGAAGACACTTTTCAAGGTGGAAAGAAAAGCGGAGATCGTGTTACTATTATGGTCTGCGCTAATATCTGTGGTAAACGGCGTAAAAGTGGTTTACATAACACCGAATTTGACTGCGAAATTGCAGCCAATGGATCGAGGAATTATGAAGAATCTCAGAGTTAATTATCGAAAGAAGATCATAAAAAGATTGTTTAAGGCTTCAAATGAGACTTGGATTGATTTCATTACTGGAACGATTCATTACTTCGACAGTCGTCAGTTCATCCATGTCCTTGACATGGATAATCTTCTTTCTGACGAGGAGAGACGTTGAGGCATCTGGCATTTTCACTTCCAGTTCCTTCTTCAGTGTTTTCACCTTGTCCAGACCGTTACGAACTGTAAGCAGGAGTTCTCCTTTCCTGGTGCTCCTGATATCTTGAATGTCAAATCCTATTTCGCTAGGATTTATGGCCTGCTTGACTCTTTTCAGAGTTTCTGCGTAGCTTTTGCCCTGCATTTGCACGAGTACTGCATCTCGGCTGGGCTTCTTCTTGTTCGTAAAATTTGTTTCGGTTTCCTGTCGTTTCTTGTTATCCTCTGTTCGACTTCCTTGTTCAGCTTCAAAGCTGTCTTCCTTTCTTTCCTTCCCAGTTTTCTTTCCCTGTCTCGTTTTGAATCTTTCGATCTGAACGTCAGTATCAGTGAAAAGAAACTGTAGCATTCGTGTAGCCACAAGCCCTGTAATGTACTCCATGTCTAGAACAGTAATTTTACTTTTTTTGTCCTTCAATACCTGTTCTTTTACAGTTTTCAAGGCTTGGAACAATAGTTTCTCGTTGTTCTCCCCTTTTAACGCTCCGTCACTAAAAATTGGGAAATAGATTATTCTCGTCGTCTGTTCAAAGTTACCTTCTTCATTAGGAAAACCAATGGAGTGAAGGATTTTCGCGACTTCGCCTCCTTTCTTTTTTTGCTGTAGTAGCCCTTCCTTTCCACCAAATACTTCGATGGCTTTATTCACCTCTTTATTTCTCGCTGAAATGCTTCCATCACAGGGGAGGATGATGGTACAGTCGTCTGGTGCCTCCCGAATGTGGCCCCGCCTATCCTCGGGTTTTCCGAAGACTTCATCGTTCCAATCATCTTCCTTTATTTCTAGGAAGCTTTCGAAGCTATCTTCGTTTTTAAGTTGGAGCCTTCTCGCTTGGATTCTTCGCACTCTCATACACTGTTTGCATTTGAGTCCGTCATTTTGTGTTTGCGATTCTGTCAGCATCGTTTCATTCGCTTTCATACCCGAAATTCGTCTGCGGAGCAGGTCATTCTCTTCTCTCAACACCTCCTCCACTTTGATCCCTCCCGTACCCATGGAAACGCTCTACATAAGTTTCCTAAACTCTTTCGTGCAGACTTTTTCCGCTTGGAGGGCAAGAGCACTGCTTAACTCCTGTATTTCGGTTTTGGGTCTGCACATGTGGAGTACCTGCTATGTCAGCTTTCTTGTTAGAGCGTATATCTCTCCGACCGCAGAAATATAGACAATTGGGTTAGCCTCGCTTTCCACAACGTCTCTTTCGGGTGTACTAACCTTCTCTTTCTTTTGGGTGCGTTGCCTTTGGTTGTGTCCTCATTCGCTTGACAACTGTCTTCCCTCCCAAGTTCCGGTAAGGAGTGAGTTCTAATCTTAGTTGGGGTTAGTGGGTGGGTTGGTTGGTTGGCTGGGTTTTTTGGGTGGATGTATGGATGGATGGATGGATGGATGGATGGATGGATGGATGGATGGATGGATGGACGGACGGACGGACGAACGGACGGACAGACAGACAGACAGACAGACATACAGACAGATAGATAGACAGACAGAC
>CAKNXH010065252.1:0-17779 GCA_932178445.1 Andricus quercusramuli | reverse complement strand
GAAGTCTTGGAGAACAATGTCAGGCCTCGAGTGCGCAACGGAGACTGCTGCCCGAAAATCGTAGTTCCAGAAAATCTGGCACTTCTCGTTTCGGACAATTGACTCTATTTCCCTTGGAGCGTTCGGCAGGGCAGGGTCGCGACCAACACCGTAAGAGCGACAAAGGTGGTAATAAAGTACTCTTAGGGCCGCATTATGTCTATAGATATACGTTGTTCCTGCGTGGGTCGGACACCCCGATAGTATATGTTCTAGGTACTCAGCGTGTGCATGACACGCTCTGCACCTATCACTGGGAACTTCTTGACATAAAATGCGGGCGCGGTATGCTAAGGTGGAGATTACACCGTCCTGGCATGCGAAAATAAAGCCCTCTGTACCTGAATTGAGCCCTGATGATTTGAGGAAAGCAAAAGTTTGCTCCTTCGACAAGGACTGTTTTTCTACATTTCTGTGAAAGTTTCCGTGCATTTGCTTGTCGAGTAGCTCTTGATGAAATTTTCCAACCTCTGCTTTCTTTACTTCGGCTTTTAGACGTGAAGCATCTAGATGGAGTATATATATATATATATATATATATATATATATATGTATGTATGTATATATAATATCGTAGTGAGATGTGGCCATAGGTGGGACTTATCGCGATTCTACTGAAAGCTAGCGTCATTTTTAGATGGTTGTTGTTGCCAGTGAGACCATGCAGTGGTTGTCCAACCTTTTTCTAAGTTATATAGTTAAAAGTTCGTCATAAGGACAACCGCAGGATTTCGCCGGGAGCGGGTGCTAATCTGAAAAATTGCAACCCCTCCCAGCGAAATTGCGGGAAAATTTCAGCGGTAACCACGTATCACGACCGTGAGATAGGCGGTTACAGTCTGCGATGAATTCAATACGATGATCCGGCCAAAGTCTCGTGCACCCTGAGGATACGGAGCGACTCAAGGACGATCGCCTTCTGCATTCTCCCCACAAGTGTCTCAGCATTTTGTTGACACACAGGGATACTTCTCAGGCTATTAATCAGTAAAACTGGGGCACCTTCAAGAGCGCCGATGATTAGGATGATAAGCTTAACAGAATATTCGGGGTGTAACCGTCGCAACTCCTTTATAAGATCTTTATAACTGTCTTTCTTTTCTTTCTCCTTGGCTGTGACGTTTTTATCAGCTGTTGCCGAAAATTCCATAACGAACATGGTTAGTTTCTCGAAGTCCCGGAGAAACAATGTCAGGCCTCGAGTGCGCAACAGAAACAATTGTCGAGAATATTAAGTTCCAGTATTTACGGCAACTCTCATTTTCAACAATTGAGTCTATTTCCCTAGAAGCGTTTAGCGGAACTGTACTTTGGCTAATTCCGTGAGAGTGACAGAGATGGTAATAAAGCACTGTTAGTGCCGCATTGTGCCTTTGGATGTAGGTCGTTCCCGCATGAATTGGACAACTAGATAGTATGTGTCCTAGGTGCTCAGGGTGTGCATGACACGCTCTGCAGCTATCATCGGGAATATCTGGGCTCAAAATGTGGGGACGGTATGCTATAGTGGAAATGACACCGTCTTGACATGCAAAATGAAACCCTCCGTGCCCGACTTCAATCCGGATGATTTAAGGAAAGCATACGTTAGCTCATAGGACATCGACCGATCCTCCACATTTATGTGGAAGGTGCCGTGCATCTTCTTGTCGGGGAGCTCTTCGCGGAAGTTTTTCTCCTGTGCTTTCTCGATCCGGGCCTTCAGGAGTGAGTATTCAAGACGGATAAGATTTGTTGCATTTTTCTCACCCCCGGTATTTAAGTCAAGGCCGAGTGTCTCAGCGGCCTCCTCCACAGCTTTGTACAAAAACGCCCCTTTGCCCGCTTCTTCATGTTTCCTGGCCATTTTAAGAAGAGATTTTTTTCCATTTGCAACTATATGTGCTGTACCCAGAATAATCCTGTTGTAAAGACATTCAAGATTCAATATTCCGCGACCACCCAGGCGGCGTGAGATGTGAAGTCGCGGAACAGAAGACTTCAGGTGCATGCTTTTGTTCATATGCAAAACCTTACGCATCCCGATATCAAGGGATCTGAGCTCCTTCTTTGTCCATGGAACCACTCCAAATGAATAGAGTACTACCGGGGCGGCGAGCATGTTCGTTGCAGATACTTTGTTCTTAGCCGACAGTTCGGAAGACTAAATCTGCCGGATGAGACGTTTGTATCTTCTTCGGGGAGTATCTTTTATAGATGTTACGTCCTGAATGCGGCTCTGTGGCACGCCCAGGTATGTATAGGTCTCTCCAGAGCTAAGGTCTCGTAAAGCGCTTCTGTGATTTGTAATAAAAGTTAAATTTTCAAATCTACATGCTGCATGGCGTAACGTTAAGGAGTGAACTTGGAGGGGATAAAAACAATGTTTAAACTAACTTTTGTCCATCATTTAATTTTTGTTTGATTATGAAACTTTAGGCTACGTTATGTTCTAGTAATTGACTTTTAATTTCTTTCCATTATTGTTAAATAAATTCCTAAAAATTATAAACAATATAATTGTTAAAAAAAATACTTTTTCAAAAAGATTAAAAAACGCCCTGGAGGTATGGCCCATATGAATCTAGGGGTATATTCACTTTTTCGTTAGGTCTTATAGTTATATTTATAATAAGAGTTAAATTTTCATATCTATATGCTGCATCGCGTAACGTGAAGGAGTGAACGTGGAGGGGATAAAAAAATGCTTAAACTAACTTGTTTTCATCATTAAATTTTTTTCAGTTACGGTACTTCAGGCTATGTTATCTTTCAGTAAGTAGCTTTTAATTTCTTCCCATTATTGTTGAATAAATATCTAAAAATTATAAACAATATAATTGATTAAAAAATGTCTTTTGAAAAAAATGAAAAGAAGCACCTGGAGATATTGCGGAGATGAATGTAGGGGTATCTCCACTTTTTTGTTAGGACTTATATTTCTATTTATAATAAAAGTTAAATTTTCAAATCTATACGCTGTACAGTGTAACGTGAAGGAGTGAACGTGGAGTGGATAAAAAGAATGTCTAAACTAACTTTTTCCCATCATTAAATTTTTTTAAATTATGGTACTTTAGGCTATGTTCTCTTTCAATAAGAAACTTTTAATTTCTTCCCATTATTGTTGAATAAATTTCGAAAAATTATAAACAATGTAATTGTTAAAAAAATGACTTTTTCAAAAAGATTAAAAGAATTCCTGGATATATGACCGATTAAAAATCTAGGGGTACCTTCACTTTTTCGTTAGGACTTATAGTTATATTTATAATAAGAGTTAAATTTTCATATCTATATGCTGCATCGCGTAACGTAAAGGAGTGAACGTGGAGGGGATAAAAAGAATGTCTAAACTAACTTTTTTCCATCATTCATTTTTTTTTCAATTATGACACTTTAGGCTACGTTATGTTTCAATAAGTAACCTTTCATTTTTCCCATTATTGTTAAATAAATTCCTACAAATTATAAACAATATAATTGCTTAAAAAATGACTTCTTGAAGAAATGAACTAAAAAACATGGAGATCTTACCGAGATGAATCTAGGGGTATCCTCACTTTTTCGATCGGGCTTGTAGTTTTATTTATAATAAAAGTTAAATTTTCAAATCTATATGCAGCATGGTGTAACGTGAAGGAGTGAACGTGGAGGGGATAAAGACAATGTTCAAACTAACTTTTTTCCATTATTCAAATTTGTTTCCAAATACGATACTTTAGGCTACGTTATGTAAGTAATTTTTTATTATTTTCCATTATTATTAAATGAAGTCCTACAAATTATAAACAATATAATTGTTTAAAAAATGACTTCTTTAACAAAATTAGGGAAAGGCCTTGAGATATTGCCGATATGAATCTAGGGCCATCTTTACTTTTTCTTTAGGAATTACAGTTTTATTTGTAATAAAAGTTGAATTTTCAAATCTACACGCTGCATGGCGTAACGTGAAGGAGTGAACGTGGAGGAGATAAAAACAATGTTTAAACTAACTTCTTCCCATTATTTAATTTTTGTTTCATTATGACACTTTAGGCTACGTTATGTTCTAGTAATTAACTTTTTATTTCTTTTCATTATTGTTAAACAAATTCCTAAAAAGTATAAACAGTGCAATTGTTAAAAAAATGACTTTTTAAAAAAAATTAAAAAAAGGCCTGGAGATATGGCCGATATGAATGTAGGGGTATCTTTACTTTTTCGTTAGGACTTATAATTATATTTATAATAAGATCATGAGAAATTAATATGTAGTTGGTAAAGTTGGCATAGTTCAGACCAATCAGTAGAAATTCGTTGTTAAAAATTGCTTTATTTCTGTTGTCGACGTTTCGAAAACTAGAGCCGTTTTCCTCATCAGGACTTGAAGAAGCGTTTACATTTTAAAGTTCATAACACATCTTTTAATTTTCTAGAAATTCTATTCCTCGTCTGTATGAATATATGTAGCATTAATTAATTATAATTAATATCATTTAAATAGTTGGAAATTTTTATTAATTTTTAGGTTAGAGATTGTAATTGATAAAAAGTTTACCTTATAAGCTTCATTTTCAGAAAGAATTGTTGTTCACATCTTTTAAAAACTTAATCTGATTAATATTCTTCTAAATTCATGCTTGCTTAAATTTAATAACTTGGCTAGTTTAGTTAAAAAGTCAGAGCTTCCAAAACTTTTTCGCTCCATTTTTGCTACGATAAATTCAAGACAGAGAGGAAGAGAATTCTTAACAAAGATAGAATTAGCAATGACGTCTCAACGATTTATAATACAAGATCTAATTACAATATTGAATTTGAGCGTAAAAATTGTTTAATAGTTAGTTGAATATATAAACCTATAATTTGTTATTTAAAATAATAAAAAAAAAATTTACAATTCTTAAATTAAGAATTTTAAAAATTACAATTTTTTAAATTTTAAATTAGAGAATCCAAAATTATATTATGTATTGGACTATAATTATTAAGATCCGAAATTATATTCAAACGATTATTACTGTTTTTCTTTATAAAAAACATGTCTGCTATTAATTTTTGAAATTCATTAGGTTCATGATGTAATACTATAATATTATCCCAATCAATCAAATGTCCAGTTTCTATCTGATGTTTTGCTATGACTTTATGGTTTTTAGGATTTTGTCTGAAATTATCATGATGTTTTTTTATTCTTGTAGCAAGTAATCTACTAGTTTGACCCACATAACATTTTTCACAATTCAAACATTGCATTTTATATACTAAATCAGTAAGTTGCAAATTGTCTAATAAATCTTTTCCTAATTTTATGAATTTATCAAGTTTAGAATCAATTCTAAAATTTGTTGTAATATTGAAATCATTTAAAATTCTTTCAATTTCAAAAGATAACTTACCGTAAAATGAAATTGATATTATTGGTTTAAAATTTGAATTTCTTACTATTTTTATACTATTTTGGTTGGAAAAAGAATCTGTAAATGTTCTGATTTCATTATTATCATGTATTTGAACAAATTCTGTTGGGTAATTATTTAAATATAACGTTTTTTCAAATAAATTCTATATTTGTACTGTGAAATAATTTATCTGATAATTTTGAAGCTGTATCAATAAGATTTTTTACTACTGGAATTTTATGCTGTATTGGATGGTTTGAAAGAAAATTTAGATATCTGCCAGAATAAGTATTTTTACGGGACCAATCAGTTATGATATTACCTGAATCAGTTTTTATAACTTTAACATTTGAAAAGGAAAAAGAATTATTACTTTCAATTTCATGTGTAAATTTAAGCCTTGGATGATAAGAATTAAATTGATTTAATACATAAAGTAGTTTATCTTCAGGTAATACAATGAACGTATCATCAACGTATCTAAAATATGTATGTAACGAAAAATTTAAATTTTTAATTACATTTGATTCAAAATCTTGCATAAATAATTCAGCTAATGTTGGAGAAATAGGAGTACCCATAGGTGTTCCAAAAATTTGTCTATAAAAATAGTTATTACATTTAAAAACTGTTTGTTCCATTAAAAATTGTATTCCTTCTCTGAATTTTTCAATAGGTAAATCTGTATAGTTTTTTATAGGAATCCATCTACTCAATATACTATTGATAACTAAATCGAGTGGTACATTTGTGAATAATGAAGAAACATCTAAAGAAACCATGATATGATCATGAGGAATTGTTTTATTAATTATTTTATTTTTAAATTCAAAAGAATTTTTTACTTGATATTTTGGTACTATTAATGCTTTTTTAAGAATATTATTAAAAATATTAGCTATTTTATAAGTAGGTGAGTTTATTAATGATACTACAGGTCGAAGTGGACAATTATCTTTATGAACTTTAGGTAACCCATAGATTCTAGGTATGTTATTATCATGAACTAAAATATCTTTTCGTAATAATTCTTTACCTACATAACCAATAATTCTCCAAGAACTTAACAATTTAAATGTTTCATTTTTCAATTCTTTTTTAGGATTTTCATAAGTTTTTGTGTCATTTAATAATTCTTGTATTTTATTATAATAATATTCCTTTCTTAGTATTACTGTAATGTTACTTTTATCAGCATGATTTATTAGTAGTTGTTTATTAGCTTTAATAAATGTTTTGTTTTCTTAATGTTTTGTGCTAAAATTCTATCAATTTCTGTAATTTTATTTTTCTGTAAAAAATTATGTGCAGTATTAATTATTCTATGTCTAAATCTTTAATCAGATTCATAATTATTTTACTTTTGTTTGTTAAAAATGAAGAACTGAATTTATTCCCTAACCTTAAAATGTCATTAACATTGTCTGGAATATCAACATTACTAAAATTTATTAGCCGAGGATCGTTAGCTTTACAGTAATCTGTATCTTTATGTTTATTTATATTTAATGGTACTTGAACTTTACTTTTAATTTTTAAATTTTGTAGTTTTTTTTCCAATGTTTGTTTATCTTTTGAACTATTTGTTGAATTATTGAATTGCATTTCTAAAATGTTGGTATATATGCTGGGAGAAATATTTAAGGGATGACCTAAAAGAACTAGGACATGATCACTTAAACTGGATGGTGGATGCACAGGATAGAGATGCGTGGCGGTTTCGGGTAGAAAAGGCGATGAACTTTCGAGTTCGAATCGCTAATCGATAATAATAATAGTAATAATAATAATAATATGCTGGGTATGGCGTATGGCGTAGGGATGTGGCGACCCCATCGCCCGAGAGCTCCGGCTCTTGCAGTCAGCCGCGTTGCTTTGGGCTAACTCCCCAATTCAACGAGTTATGCGGTTACGACACAAGTATCGCGCAGTGCCACCCACAATAGGCCTCTCTCGGATGGAGGCCATGGTTCAGTTGGGAGTGGCAATAGGAACGAACCGAGGCGACGACCAGGCAATGACCTCGGACAAACGCGAGAACATCGATTCAAATGGTCGGACCAACTCAGGAGGGACCTTCTTACCTGTTGGCAAAGAAGCTCACCGGCGCGGAGAGGATTCATGGAGAGGTTACATGACCGTTGAGGCAATATGCACCCAAAATATGCTCATAAAACGCCTCAGTATTTAAGAGATCAGGTATCCTTCTTGCGAAAAAACGGATACGAAGCTCATTATCAACAGGAAGAGGAGCAACATCCTCCAGCGAACATTCCACCCGTTCCAGCAAGACCACCTTTGCAGATAGCCGATAATGCCAACATGAGAAGTAGGAAATCTATCCACCAAAAAGTCTTCCTCAGGATGGACAAATTAGCTGCAGCTAATACTGCTCTCCGCGATTTGCTCCCCGAAGATGTTAATCTCTGGAATCTGAACTGTGTAGTTTACGAGAAGGCGTTCTCCCTGCTTAGCGACGATAGAAGTAACGATACTTCGGTACGTCTGAGTAAGACACACGAGCGTATTGCACAGCTTCAGTTGAAAATTGAAACGGCGAGAAGGCATGCATCAAATGTTCAGTGCGTGATTAGCTACATAACATCAAATGTTCAGTGCGTGATTAGCTACATAACATCAAATAAGAAGTTCACTCCAAAAGTTAGGGCACTTGCTCGAAACTTGAGGAAAGCAAATCACACCCTGAGCAAGTGTAAACTATCGACCATCAAGCAGCACTGGACGCAAAAAGTAAGATCTCTTTCAACAGCGAAACAGCGCCTTGAACGGCGAGTTAAGTGGATTCAGGAAAATTCCACCTTTTCTACTAATCCTTCCCGTCTGTTCAATGAAGCGTCATGTGTAGTTAAAAATCCGCCTAGTCGAGAAGAGATTCAAGTCTTCTGGGAGCAAGTATATGGAGATACTTATCAGCTAAATGAAGACGCTTCCGATATATCACTCTTTCGTAACTTTTGCCAAAGGCAAAGGTTACAAGGTCCAGAGGAAGAGTGTCCACTAATTACTGCTGAAGAAGTGAAGAAAGTTATCGCTAGAACTAAGAACTTTTCGGCGCCAGGGCCAGATAAAATCAACAGCTTTTGGTGGAAGAAGTTTACTTCTACGCACCAACATCTAGCTCGTATATTAACTACTTTCTTAAACGGAGAACAACCCGTCCCGCAGTGGCTAGTGGAAGGACGCACGGTATTGATCCCTAAGGCCGGAGATTTGTCATGTCCAAAGAACTACAGGCCCATAGCTTGTTTGAACAACAGCTACCAGCTATTCACTGGCATCCTCAAAGAGAGGATATTGACATCCATCGAGCCGGTATGGAGTGCAATAGTCGAACAACGTGGATGCAAGAGAGGGCTGGCAGGTTGCAGGGAGAACCTATTAATAGACAGGTGTATTACCCAGGACTCGATCAGGTATCGACGCAATCTGTCCATGGCTTGGATTGATTACCGTAAGGCATTCGATAACACGAACCATGAGCTTCTTATCAAGCTCCTTGAGTGCATGGATGGGCATCCAAAAATAGTGAGATGCATGAAAGAGCTTATGCTCTTGTGGCGGACAAGATTTGTCATAACATCTGTCAAAAGACAAGTGACTACAAGCTTTGTCACATATAAGAGGGGGGTCTTTCAAGGAGACTCTCTAAGTCCGATACTTTTCTGCATTTCCCTCTTGCCTCTATCTATTGTGCTCCGAGGCAAAAGCTCTGGATACCTATGTGGCCCGCCGAACAGAAGAGAATATAAGGTCAACCACCTTTTATACATGGACGACCTTAAACTCTTTGCTTCCTCAAGAAAGGACCTTAACATCCTTGTAGATGCGGTAAATAGGTATTCTAAAGCGATTGGCATGAGCTTCGGACTGGACAAGTGTGCCTGCGTCCACCTACACCAAGGAAGACTAGAAACTACATCATCCAGTGACGATCAGGATGTTCAACTCATAGGCTGAAATACCATTCAACATCTTGGTATTGGAGAAACATATACATATCTTGGAATACCGCAAGCGGAAACTCAAAATGTGCATAACTTGAAAACGGCCCTTGGAAAAAGGTATCGCCAAATTCTCAGAAAAATTTGGGCTTCCGAATTATCTAAAAAGAATAAGATCCAGGCGACCAATATGCTGGCCGTTCCTATACTGTTCTACACGTTTGGTGCAGTAAAATCGAACGTCGATGAGTTAAAACAACTTGATCGAAGCACACGCAAGATGATGACAATACAACGAAGTCTTCATCCTAGATCTTCCGTACCTCGAATATATCTCCCTCGCGATAAAGGGGGTAGAGGATTGCTAAGCTTAGAGTGTCTTCATCTAAGAACGGTTCCGGCTACAGCCTGTTCAGTTCTAAAAAGCACGGATTCCCTTATGCGACTCGTACATCAACATGAAGTCGCCAATGCTGCGGTGTTTCTATACCATGCAGCAGATAGGGCCGCAGAGGAGCTTGACCTCCCATTTAATTCCAGCGACATTACACATGGCCTAGCATCACTAACACCTCTGGTGCTCAAAAGTCGTATACAGGAAGCAGAACATACGCTCCTAATAAGAGAACATGCTGAGAAACCCCTCCATGGTAAGTTCTACGGCATCCTACGTAGAGAAGAGCTCTTGATGGGTCTGTCCAACATGTTTCTCAAGTCTGCTGGATTGAGATCGGAGACCAAGGGATTTCTTTTTGCCTGTCAAGACGGCGTCATAGACACCTTAGTTTACCGCGAGCGCATAATGAATGTACCTGTACGCGATACCAACTGCCGAGCGTGCAAGCAAGAGCCCGAAACACTTGGACATGTTCTCAGTGGATGCTCTAAATATGCACGCTGCGCGTACATAAAGAGACACAATGCAGCTCTAAAAGTGATATATTACCATCTTAGGCATTTCTATGGTGTTGATATATTGCCCGTCTTGCCATACGCCCAGGGGGAACTCGAGTCAGTTGTGGAGAATGATCAGTGTAAGATCTACTGGAATTTCTCATTCTCCACCACTCAATGTATCAGTGCTATGAAGCCTGACATTGTCCTCCAAGATCTGAAGAACAAGATCATTTACGTGATTGAATTCTCGGCACCAGCCGATGGTAATATCACGGCAAAGGAGGGAGAAAAACGGGCGAAATATCAAGCAGTTCTTTTCGAGCTGAGTAGGCTGTACCAAGGCTACAAAGTCCATCTTATAATTCTCATAAGCGGCTGCCTTGGAGGTATGAAAGCTTCATTTATTAGCCAACTTAACAAGATTCCGGCTTGCCAGCGTCATGCTCATTTCATCGCGAACCGGATGCAAAAGGCTGTTCTCCTGGGATCACTCCATCTGGTCCGTCAACACTGTTCCTCTTGAATTCTACAAAGATTGGTAGCTCTGAAAAAGTATCCAGAGGTGAAACTCCATCTCCAACTGTCTTGTCTGTCGCGTAAGGTCATCCGCGGCTAGAGACCTGACTCCAAGGAACAGTGTTGCCCGATATTAGCACGCGTAAATTACCCGCTCTTGCTTACCTTCTAGGACAGAAGGAGCAGAAGCGGATGACGTACACGTTCCAGTAGCTTTGGGATTGGTTTCTTTAAGGAATCATGATCGAAGCTTCCGGAGCCTACAACTTCTTTAATAAACGATATGCTGCAAGATAGGGCCGCAGAGGAGCTTGACCTCCCATTCAATTCCAGCGACACTACACATGGCCTAGCATCACTCACACTTCTGGTGCTCAAAAGTCGGACACAGGACGCAGAACATACGTTCCTACTAAGAGAACATGCTGACAAACCCCTTCATAGTAAGTTCTACGGCATCATACGTAGAGGAGAGCTCTCGATGTGTCTGCCGAATATGTTTCTCAAGTCTGCTGGATTGAGATCGGAGACCGAGTGATTTCTTTTTGCCTGTCAAGACGGCGTTATAGACACCTTAGTTTACCGCGAGCGCATAATAAATGTGCCTGTACGCGATACCAACTGCCGAGCGTGCAAGCAAGAGCCAGAAACACTTGGACAATGCAGCTCTAGAATTGTTATATTACCATCTTAGGCATTTATATGGTGTTGACCGTCTTGCCATACGCCCAGGGGGAACTCGAGTCCGTTGTGGAGAATGATCAGTGTAAGATCTACTGGAATTTCTCATTCTCCACCACTCAATGTATCAGTGCCACGAAGCCTGATATTGTCCTTCAAGATCTGAAGAACAAGATCATTTACGTGATTGAATTCTCGGCACCAGCCGATGGTAATATCACGACAAAGGAGGGAGAAAAACGGGCGAAATATCAAGCACTTCTTTTCGAGCTGAGTAGGCTGTAGCAAGGTTACAAAGTCCATCTTATAATACTCATACTTGGCTGTCTTGGAAGTATGAAAGCTTCATTTATCAGCCAACTCAAAAAGATTCCGGCTTGCCAGCATCAGGCTTATTTCATCGCGAACCGGATGCAAAAGGCTGTTCATCTGGGATCACTCCATCTGGTCCGTCAACACTGTTCCTCTTAACATTCTACAAAGATTGGTAGCTCTAAAAAAGTATCCAGAGGTAACCCCTTCATCTCCAACTGTCTTGTCTGCCCGATGTGTTACCCGATGTTATCACGCGTATATTTCCCGCTCTTGCTTACCTTCTAGGACATAAGGAGCAGAAGCGGATGACGTACACGTTCCAGTAGCTTTGGGATTGGTTTCTTTAAGGAACCATGATCGAAGCTTCCGGAGCCTACAACTTCTCTAATAATAAAAATATGCTGCAACTGTCTTGTCTGCCGCGTAAGGTCATCCGCGGCTAGAGGACTGACTCCAAGGAACAGTGTTGCCCGATGTCCCGCTCTTGCTCACCTTCTAGGACAGAAGGAGTAGAAGTGGATGACGTACACGTTCCAGTAGCTTCGGGATTGGTTTCTTTAAATAACCATGATCGTAGCTTCCGGAGCCTACAACTTCTCAAAATAAAAATGTGCTGCATGGCGTAACGTGAAAGAGTGAACGTGGAGGGGATAAAAACAATGCTTAAACTAACTTTTTTCCATTATTTAATTTTTTTCAATTACACTTTTTTGATAAGACTTACAGATTTATTTATAATGAAAGTTAAATTTTCAAATCTATATGCTGCATGGCTTCGCGTGAAGAAGTAAAAGTGAAGGGGATAAAAACAATAGATGATTTATCAGTTATTGACCAGTGAATATTTGGGCAGCTTGAATAATGATTCACTCTACATGGAGAAAAAAATATGCCTATAATAGTAAGAACACTAGTCATGCTTTTGTCGCAGATTTCATTCTTGCTATCCTGGTACAAAATTCATTGATTTTAAGTAGGAATCCCCTCATCCTAAAAAAGTACAAAGCTTCATGGTTTTAAAGCCGTTATCCCTTGCGGGAATAGCTCCAAATTTGCCTTGCTAGGGTTGTAAGGAAACCCATCCTCTTAGAGTATGAGTACTCTTACAAAAGAGATATTAGGCCACGCCTACTTACGAACCTAGCTTCACAGCAAGCGCCGCGCCGGTACGCGTGGCCTAACATCGCTTTTGCGTAAGTACTCATACTCTAAGAGGATGGGTTTTCTTACAACCGTAGCAATAACGGCATGCGCTTGACTCTTTTATGGTATAGGACATTCAATGCTAAAAATGTGTAACCTGATTCCAATATTGGTAGAAATTCATACCAATTTCGCACATGAAGTTCCGTGCTGTAATATTAAGAGCTCGGCCAACTATAACAGTGCGATTTTTTTCTCCAGCCAACTCTAGCGTTACGATAATACTCGGAGCTCGCACAAACAGAACTCTTTTTTTAACTCTGCATCACGCCATGCTTACTGGGCCCTATTTTGTAACTCATCCAACGCACCGTCAGGTGCCGCTCAAAAAGCGTGCTTCTGCGTTTGTCTACGGAGGCATGAAAACACGCGATTTTTATGATTGCGTTCTGAAAAGAGTATTTCGCATTGCATATAAGCAGGCAAAAAGTTGGCAGAGTTTTTCTGACTTCGAAAATGAAATAGATTTTCAAGAGGCAAATGGGGTGGATCTTGGGAGAATCCTGCATTCTCGCTTTTCATTTGCAAATATAACAGAATTTATTGGTAATGAAATGAGGAAGAGAATAGTAAATACATTGTAAGAAAAAAAAAATTATATTATTGTGGGTGAAAGCCAAACCGAAAATAAGAATCTACAATGATCATTTACTTGAAAGGGAACTTTGCTGGTAGTAAACATCAAACTTTGCAATTCGATTTGGTGGAAGTGAGTGAAGCGTCGGCAGAGGGTCTAAAAAAGCTATTGTTAGGTTGCCTAAAATCTCATGATATTAGTGAAGACTTGTTAAGAGATATTTTTGTGTGTTTTGTGCCTGACGGTGCATCTGCTATGTTGGGATGAAAATCCGGTCTTGGGAAACTGCTTCGTGAATTGTTCCCAAATCTAGTAGTATGGCACTGCAGTGCTCACCATCTCGAGTTGGCTCTTGATGATACCGTTAATGAAGTTATGGGAATCAACCATTTCAAGATTTTCATGGATAAATTTTATGAAATTTATCATGCATCACCCAAAAATACGCGCGAATTGAAAAACATTGCTTCTGACCTCTGCTTTCAGCTTTTGACCATCGTTAAAATATTGGACACCCGTTGGGTAGCTTCAAGTGTTCGCTGAGTCAAACAAAAATAATTCTAAGGAAAGTACTACATTTCGCGGTTTGGCTGAACGTCTATCATCTCACGATTTTGTCCACAATTTGGCCTTACTTTACGACGCTTTGGTTGAATTGTCAGAATTGTCTCTCATGTTTCAAAGGAAGATTACGACGCTTGTTTTAGCACATAATTTCCCTATTAGACAAATTGCTGTTTTCGAGAGAAGAAAAGAAACTCCTGGAAAGAATTCACGGGTTCAAGACTCCTCACTAGGCAAGCATTTCATCAGACCAAATCGAGTAAACTTAATAACACTGCAGCTGCTTAAAATACTTGGCATTGATACGGCAGAATGCGTGGCAACTGGATCATTCTTTGGTGATACAGGACTTACACGTATTGGATCCATTCACTTGATCAAAAGCGGACATGGAAAATGCACTTTTTGTGGAAGAAAGCATAACGCGAATTGCGAACCGATTCTCCATCAATGAGAGAGAATCTATCAGAGGATTTAGAGAATTTGTAGGAAATGGTGGAAAAACTAGACCTTATCTTCTTCAACCTCTCATTGCTGCAACCGAGTGCATCCGAGTATCGTCTGCTGATTGCGAACGCGGCTTCAGTGCTATGAATCTCATCATGATTGTTGATCGCTACAGCCTCGGCATAAAAAAATTAGCAGCTTTGCTTCTCATCGAAGCGAATGGACCACCAGCACATAATTTTCACCAGCTTCTTACGTCAAGAAACGGATAGCTGCAGGGCACCACTCAGCGATTTCTTATAAGTCAAAAGCAAGAAAGAAGTCAAAATATGATCCCGATGATTTACAAATATGGACTCTTTTCTAGTAGGAATATTTTACTTTGAATTTAACTTGCTTTCACTGATCTCAGCCCTGCTTTCAACCCATCAAATTATCTCTCACAACGACCGTTGGAACGAAGGGAATTCAGCAAAAATAGATAGCATTAGATCGTTGCACAGCCTTGCGGTGTGCGACGTTAAGCGTGGAAGAATACGCAATCGGTAAGACAGACCCCTCGTTTCGACAGTCTGAACTTAAACGTATTGAGAGAAAGAACACACAGAGAGAGAGAGAGAGAGAGAGAGAGAGTGAGAAAGGAACAAATAGGAAACAAGTACTGAAAAAATCTCAAGTTCATGTGGAAATAGAAGGCTAATCATTTATAGCTTATAGTTGAAATATAACTGATCTCCGAAAACGAACAGTAATACAAATAAGTACTCAGGCTAATGCTCCCACAATATTATCAAAGAGGCTACAATTCTTGACAGAAAATGTAGAATTTTTTCTCGATACGGGAGCTGAAATAAACTTTGTAAAACGACAAGCATTACAGGAATGGATTTGTATTGACAAACTAGTCCGATTTGAAATAAATGGCGTCACTTCAGGTGTAATTTTTCCAGCTGGTCAAATAATGATCAAATGCAAAGACATTCATATTAAATTTCAAGTAGTTCTCAATTGATTCCCGATCAAAGAAATGGGAATTTCAGCTAATCCCTCGTTCTGGCAACAGCGAGTGAAAATTTGCTATGAATCCCAATGTTTGAAATTGCGTAATCAAACTTTTCCATTTTATAGCGAAGATTATTTTACATTACCACCACGTTCAAATAAAATAATTTTCGTGACAGTCAAAGACACCTCACTCACGGAAGGAGTGTTGCACATATACTTACGTTTATTGTTACCAGCGAAACTATCAAATTATTAACACCTTTTACAAAAATTGAACCAACAGACTTATCAGATGCAATACCGTTCGACAAAAGAGCATAGGGCAACCATGACGTCTCCAAAAAAAGATATTTCAGATAAAAAATTAGCTTCCTTCCGAGGCACAAAAAAGATTACAAATTCTAGAAGCGCTTTTGCCCATATAACATTCAGATAACGGCGAAAAATCGCATGTTGTAAAAATAAACGAACCATATACCCACTCCTATTATCTACCTGGTGACAAATTATCGTACACCAACGCAGTCCATCATAGTATTTCGACGGTGGACGATAAACCCGTTCACAAACAATCATATACGCAACCCCATAGCCTCAAAGAGGATTTCACAGGCAAATTAAACAATTAAACGATGATGAAATTATTCATTCATCATCTTCCCCTTACAGCTCACCAATACTAATAATTCGGAAGAATCCAGATCCAAGGGGTAACAAGCGTTGGAGATCGGTAGTAGACTTCAGAGCACTAAATAAAAAAAACAGCAGGCGATGCGTACTCACTGCCAAATATACTTGATTTTTTGACCCCTTTTGGTAATTTCGAATACAACCGCATGCTATTTGGCTTCAAAAGAAGACCCTGTCAGTTTTCAAAGCTTGTTGGATGTTGTTTTGACTGGTCTTCAAGGTATAGAAATGTTCGTGTATATGGACGACATTATAATCTATGCTAAAAGCTTGTAAGAGCATGACAATTAATTTCATCGTCTTATGAGTCGTCTCCAAGGCACAAACTTGAAACGATTAAAAGCGTTCATCAATTTTTGGGACTAGAATCTTATTACCGCAGATTTATAACAAACTTTCCAAAAATTACGAAACCAATCTCAGATCTAACAAAACCAAGTGTTCGGTTCGAATGGACAGAGCAGTGCCAACAAGCTTTTGGTTTTAATAAATAAAAACTTTGCGAATAGCCCATTCATTAATCACCAGGTTTCGAAAAACCATTTATATTAACTACTGACGCGTCAAGCTTTGCTACAGGCGCCGCGCCGTGCTTAGCCAAGACGAAATTGGTAAAAATCTACCAATTTCTTTCGCATCTTGACTTTTAGAACCTCGAGAAACGCGATACTCGACTCTTGAAAGGCAATGCGCGGCAAAAGCCTGGGGAGTTGAGCATTATCGTGCTTATTTATATGGGCGAAATTTTATCATTATCACAGATCACAAACCTTTAGAATACTGAAAAACAATAAATCATAACGCAACCAGACTCACAAAATGGAGGTTTAAGTTCGACGATTACGAATACGAAATAAAATACAAGCCCGGAAATCATAATGTAAACGATGACGCCCTGTCACGTAATCCGATCACATAAAAAGTCTCCGAAATATTAGCCCCAACACCACGTGAAATTAGCCAAGAGTTAAAAAAGCGTAACAAAGTATCGGACTCTGATTTAAAACAATTTCAGGCAAAAAAGAAGAGCAAAGAATCCCACCAGCCGAGTACAAGACTTCCATTGGAAGATGAGTCGAGTGAAAATCCAAGGTAAAAAAAGTAATTGCCCAGGAACAGACTGAATTACCAGCGAAAGGAAAAAAGCAGACCAAAAAAGTTTCGAAACCTACAAAGGACAGGAATTCAAATCAAACAGAAAAGAAGACGTCCTCGAAAGAACTTAATACAATCAGAATCCAAAGAAATAAGCCTTAAAAGGAAGGCCCCAAGTGAAACTATCGCCAGGGAAACACTGGTTTCCGAAGAATCTTCTACGGAATGGAGAAACATCTCAGAAACAGAAATCACCCCGATTTTATCAGCGGACGAAGAAGAGGATGATAATCCTTTAGCAAGCACTCGAAGAAGAGGTTTATCTGGAGACATCCCAAACGCAACCGTAAGGTACAAATCGAAGTCTTGGAAGACAAAGAGAAAGAGAAAGAGAAAGAGAAAGAGAAAGAGAAAGAGAAAGA
>CAKNXH010065251.1:0-17783 GCA_932178445.1 Andricus quercusramuli | reverse complement strand
GAAGTCTTGGAGAACAATGTCAGGCCTCGAGTGCGCAACGGAGACTGCTGCCCGAAAATCGTAGTTCCAGAAAATCTGGCACTTCTCGTTTCGGACAATTGACTCTATTTCCCTTGGAGCGTTCGGCAGGGCAGGGTCGCGACCAACACCGTAAGAGCGACAAAGGTGGTAATAAAGTACTCTTAGGGCCGCATTATGTCTATAGATATACGTTGTTCCTGCGTGGGTCGGACACCCCGATAGTATATGTTCTAGGTACTCAGCGTGTGCATGACACGCTCTGCACCTATCACTGGGAACTTCTTGACATAAAATGCGGGCGCGGTATGCTAAGGTGGAGATTACACCGTCCTGGCATGCGAAAATAAAGCCCTCTGTACCTGAATTGAGCCCTGATGATTTGAGGAAAGCAAAAGTTTGCTCCTTCGACAAGGACTGTTTTTCTACATTTCTGTGAAAGTTTCCGTGCATTTGCTTGTCGAGTAGCTCTTGATGAAATTTTCCAACCTCTGCTTTCTTTACTTCGGCTTTTAGACGTGAAGCATCTAGATGGAGTATATATATATATATATATATATATATATATATATGTATGTATGTATATATAATATCGTAGTGAGATGTGGCCATAGGTGGGACTTATCGCGATTCTACTGAAAGCTAGCGTCATTTTTAGATGGTTGTTGTTGCCAGTGAGACCATGCAGTGGTTGTCCAACCTTTTTCTAAGTTATATAGTTAAAAGTTCGTCATAAGGACAACCGCAGGATTTCGCCGGGAGCGGGTGCTAATCTGAAAAATTGCAACCCCTCCCAGCGAAATTGCGGGAAAATTTCAGCGGTAACCACGTATCACGACCGTGAGATAGGCGGTTACAGTCTGCGATGAATTCAATACGATGATCCGGCCAAAGTCTCGTGCACCCTGAGGATACGGAGCGACTCAAGGACGATCGCCTTCTGCATTCTCCCCACAAGTGTCTCAGCATTTTGTTGACACACAGGGATACTTCTCAGGCTATTAATCAGTAAAACTGGGGCACCTTCAAGAGCGCCGATGATTAGGATGATAAGCTTAACAGAATATTCGGGGTGTAACCGTCGCAACTCCTTTATAAGATCTTTATCACTGTCTTTCTTTTCTTTCTCCTTGGCTGTGACGTTTTTATCAGCTGTTGCCGAAAATTCCATAACGAACATGGTTAGTTTCTCGAAGTCCCGGAGAAACAATGTCAGGCCTCGAGTGCGCAACAGAAACAATTGTCGAGAATATTAAGTTCCAGTATTTACGGCAACTCTCATTTTCAACAATTGAGTCTATTTCCCTAGAAGCGTTTAGCGGAACTGTACTTTGGCTAATTCCGTGAGAGTGACAGAGATGGTAATAAAGCACTGTTAGTGCCGCATTGTGCCTTTGGATGTAGGTCGTTCCCGCATGAATTGGACAACTAGATAGTATGTGTCCTAGGTGCTCAGGGTGTGCATGACACGCTCTGCAGCTATCATCGGGAATATCTGGGCTCAAAATGTGGGGACGGTATGCTATAGTGGAAATGACACCGTCTTGACATGCAAAATGAAACCCTCCGTGCCCGACTTCAATCCGGATGATTTAAGGAAAGCATACGTTAGCTCATAGGACATCGACCGATCCTCCACATTTATGTGGAAGGTGCCGTGCATCTTCTTGTCGGGGAGCTCTTCGCGGAAGTTTTTCTCCTGTGCTTTCTCGATCCGGGCCTTCAGGAGTGAGTATTCAAGACGGATAAGATTTGTTGCATTTTTCTCACCCCCGGTATTTAAGTCAAGGCCGAGTGTCTCAGCGGCCTCCTCCACAGCTTTGTACAAAAACGCCCCTTTGCCCGCTTCTTCATGTTTCCTGGCCATTTTAAGAAGAGATTTTTTTCCATTTGCAACTATATGTGCTGTACCCAGAATAATCCTGTTGTAAAGACATTCAAGATTCAATATTCCGCGACCACCCAGGCGGCGTGAGATGTGAAGTCGCGGAACAGAAGACTTCAGGTGCATGCTTTTGTTCATATGCAAAACCTTACGCATCCCGATATCAAGGGATCTGAGCTCCTTCTTTGTCCATGGAACCACTCCAAATGAATAGAGTACTACCGGGGCGGCGAGCATGTTCGTTGCAGATACTTTGTTCTTAGCCGACAGTTCGGAAGACTAAATCTGCCGGATGAGACGTTTGTATCTTCTTCGGGGAGTATCTTTTATAGATGTTACGTCCTGAATGCGGCTCTGTGGCACGCCCAGGTATGTATAGGTCTCTCCAGAGCTAAGGTCTCGTAAAGCGCTTCTGTGATTTGTAATAAAAGTTAAATTTTCAAATCTACATGCTGCATGGCGTAACGTTAAGGAGTGAACTTGGAGGGGATAAAAACAATGTTTAAACTAACTTTTGTCCATCATTTAATTTTTGTTTGATTATGAAACTTTAGGCTACGTTATGTTCTAGTAATTGACTTTTAATTTCTTTCCATTATTGTTAAATAAATTCCTAAAAATTATAAACAATATAATTGTTAAAAAAAATACTTTTTCAAAAAGATTAAAAAACGCCCTGGAGGTATGGCCCATATGAATCTAGGGGTATATTCACTTTTTCGTTAGGTCTTATAGTTATATTTATAATAAGAGTTAAATTTTCATATCTATATGCTGCATCGCGTAACGTGAAGGAGTGAACGTGGAGGGGATAAAAAAATGCTTAAACTAACTTGTTTTCATCATTAAATTTTTTTCAGTTACGGTACTTCAGGCTATGTTATCTTTCAGTAAGTAGCTTTTAATTTCTTCCCATTATTGTTGAATAAATATCTAAAAATTATAAACAATATAATTGATTAAAAAATGTCTTTTGAAAAAAATGAAAAGAAGCACCTGGAGATATTGCGGAGATGAATGTAGGGGTATCTCCACTTTTTTGTTAGGACTTATATTTCTATTTATAATAAAAGTTAAATTTTCAAATCTATACGCTGTACAGTGTAACGTGAAGGAGTGAACGTGGAGTGGATAAAAAGAATGTCTAAACTAACTTTTTCCCATCATTAAATTTTTTTAAATTATGGTACTTTAGGCTATGTTCTCTTTCAATAAGAAACTTTTAATTTCTTCCCATTATTGTTGAATAAATTTCGAAAAATTATAAACAATGTAATTGTTAAAAAAATGACTTTTTCAAAAAGATTAAAAGAATTCCTGGATATATGACCGATTAAAAATCTAGGGGTACCTTCACTTTTTCGTTAGGACTTATAGTTATATTTATAATAAGAGTTAAATTTTCATATCTATATGCTGCATCGCGTAACGTAAAGGAGTGAACGTGGAGGGGATAAAAAGAATGTCTAAACTAACTTTTTTCCATCATTCATTTTTTTTTCAATTATGACACTTTAGGCTACGTTATGTTTCAATAAGTAACCTTTCATTTTTCCCATTATTGTTAAATAAATTCCTACAAATTATAAACAATATAATTGCTTAAAAAATGACTTCTTGAAGAAATGAACTAAAAAACATGGAGATCTTACCGAGATGAATCTAGGGGTATCCTCACTTTTTCGATCGGGCTTGTAGTTTTATTTATAATAAAAGTTAAATTTTCAAATCTATATGCAGCATGGTGTAACGTGAAGGAGTGAACGTGGAGGGGATAAAGACAATGTTCAAACTAACTTTTTTCCATTATTCAAATTTGTTTCCAAATACGATACTTTAGGCTACGTTATGTAAGTAATTTTTTATTATTTTCCATTATTATTAAATGAAGTCCTACAAATTATAAACAATATAATTGTTTAAAAAATGACTTCTTTAACAAAATTAGGGAAAGGCCTTGAGATATTGCCGATATGAATCTAGGGCCATCTTTACTTTTTCTTTAGGAATTACAGTTTTATTTGTAATAAAAGTTGAATTTTCAAATCTACACGCTGCATGGCGTAACGTGAAGGAGTGAACGTGGAGGAGATAAAAACAATGTTTAAACTAACTTCTTCCCATTATTTAATTTTTGTTTCATTATGACACTTTAGGCTACGTTATGTTCTAGTAATTAACTTTTTATTTCTTTTCATTATTGTTAAACAAATTCCTAAAAAGTATAAACAGTGCAATTGTTAAAAAAATGACTTTTTAAAAAAAATTAAAAAAAGGCCTGGAGATATGGCCGATATGAATGTAGGGGTATCTTTACTTTTTCGTTAGGACTTATAATTATATTTATAATAAGATCATGAGAAATTAATATGTAGTTGGTAAAGTTGGCATAGTTCAGACCAATCAGTAGAAATTCGTTGTTAAAAATTGCTTTATTTCTGTTGTCGACGTTTCGAAAACTAGAGCCGTTTTCCTCATCAGGACTTGAAGAAGCGTTTACATTTTAAAGTTCATAACACATCTTTTAATTTTCTAGAAATTCTATTCCTCGTCTGTATGAATATATGTAGCATTAATTAATTATAATTAATATCATTTAAATAGTTGGAAATTTTTATTAATTTTTAGGTTAGAGATTGTAATTGATAAAAAGTTTACCTTATAAGCTTCATTTTCAGAAAGAATTGTTGTTCACATCTTTTAAAAACTTAATCTGATTAATATTCTTCTAAATTCATGCTTGCTTAAATTTAATAACTTGGCTAGTTTAGTTAAAAAGTCAGAGCTTCCAAAACTTTTTCGCTCCATTTTTGCTACGATAAATTCAAGACAGAGAGGAAGAGAATTCTTAACAAAGATAGAATTAGCAATGACGTCTCAACGATTTATAATACAAGATCTAATTACAATATTGAATTTGAGCGTAAAAATTGTTTAATAGTTAGTTGAATATATAAACCTATAATTTGTTATTTAAAATAATAAAAAAAAAATTTACAATTCTTAAATTAAGAATTTTAAAAATTACAATTTTTTAAATTTTAAATTAGAGAATCCAAAATTATATTATGTATTGGACTATAATTATTAAGATCCGAAATTATATTCAAACGATTATTACTGTTTTTCTTTATAAAAAACATGTCTGCTATTAATTTTTGAAATTCATTAGGTTCATGATGTAATACTATAATATTATCCCAATCAATCAAATGTCCAGTTTCTATCTGATGTTTTGCTATGACTTTATGGTTTTTAGGATTTTGTCTGAAATTATCATGATGTTTTTTTATTCTTGTAGCAAGTAATCTACTAGTTTGACCCACATAACATTTTTCACAATTCAAACATTGCATTTTATATACTAAATCAGTAAGTTGCAAATTGTCTAATAAATCTTTTCCTAATTTTATGAATTTATCAAGTTTAGAATCAATTCTAAAATTTGTTGTAATATTGAAATCATTTAAAATTCTTTCAATTTCAAAAGATAACTTACCGTAAAATGAAATTGATATTATTGGTTTAAAATTTGAATTTCTTACTATTTTTATACTATTTTGGTTGGAAAAAGAATCTGTAAATGTTCTGATTTCATTATTATCATGTATTTGAACAAATTCTGTTGGGTAATTATTTAAATATAACGTTTTTTCAAATAAATTCTATATTTGTACTGTGAAATAATTTATCTGATAATTTTGAAGCTGTATCAATAAGATTTTTTACTAGTGGAATTTTATGCTGTATTGGATGGTTTGAAAGAAAATTTAGATATCTGCCAGAATAAGTATTTTTACGGGACCAATCAGTTATGATATTACCTGAATCAGTTTTTATAACTTTAACATTTGAAAAGGAAAAAGAATTATTACTTTCAATTTCATGTGTAAATTTAAGCCTTGGATGATAAGAATTAAATTGATTTAATACATAAAGTAGTTTATCTTCAGGTAATACAATGAACGTATCATCAACGTATCTAAAATATGTATGTAACGAAAAATTTAAATTTTTAATTACATTTGATTCAAAATCTTGCATAAATAATTCAGCTAATGTTGGAGAAATAGGAGTACCCATAGGTGTTCCAAAAATTTGTCTATAAAAATAGTTATTACATTTAAAAACTGTTTGTTCCATTAAAAATTGTATTCCTTCTCTGAATTTTTCAATAGGTAAATCTGTATAGTTTTTTATAGGAATCCATCTACTCAATATACTATTGATAACTAAATCGAGTGGTACATTTGTGAATAATGAAGAAACATCTAAAGAAACCATGATATGATCATGAGGAATTGTTTTATTAATTATTTTATTTTTAAATTCAAAAGAATTTTTTACTTGATATTTTGGTACTATTAATGCTTTTTTAAGAATATTATTAAAAATATTAGCTATTTTATAAGTAGGTGAGTTTATTAATGATACTACAGGTCGAAGTGGACAATTATCTTTATGAACTTTAGGTAACCCATAGATTCTAGGTATGTTATTATCATGAACTAAAATATCTTTTCGTAATAATTCTTTACCTACATAACCAATAATTCTCCAAGAACTTAACAATTTAAATGTTTCATTTTTCAATTCTTTTTTAGGATTTTCATAAGTTTTTGTGTCATTTAATAATTCTTGTATTTTATTATAATAATATTCCTTTCTTAGTATTACTGTAATGTTACTTTTATCAGCATGATTTATTAGTAGTTGTTTATTAGCTTTAATAAATGTTTTGTTTTCTTAATGTTTTGTGCTAAAATTCTATCAATTTCTGTAATTTTATTTTTCTGTAAAAAATTATGTGCAGTATTAATTATTCTATGTCTAAATCTTTAATCAGATTCATAATTATTTTACTTTTGTTTGTTAAAAATGAAGAACTGAATTTATTCCCTAACCTTAAAATGTCATTAACATTGTCTGGAATATCAACATTACTAAAATTTATTAGCCGAGGATCGTTAGCTTTACAGTAATCTGTATCTTTATGTTTATTTATATTTAATGGTACTTGAACTTTACTTTTAATTTTTAAATTTTGTAGTTTTTTTTCCAATGTTTGTTTATCTTTTGAACTATTTGTTGAATTATTGAATTGCATTTCTAAAATGTTGGTATATATGCTGGGAGAAATATTTAAGGGATGACCTAAAAGAACTAGGACATGATCACTTAAACTGGATGGTGGATGCACAGGATAGAGATGCGTGGCGGTTTCGGGTAGAAAAGGCGATGAACTTTCGAGTTCGAATCGCTAATCGATAATAATAATAGTAATAATAATAATAATATGCTGGGTATGGCGTATGGCGTAGGGATGTGGCGACCCCATCGCCCGAGAGCTCCGGCTCTTGCAGTCAGCCGCGTTGCTTTGGGCTAACTCCCCAATTCAACGAGTTATGCGGTTACGACACAAGTATCGCGCAGTGCCACCCACAATAGGCCTCTCTCGGATGGAGGCCATGGTTCAGTTGGGAGTGGCAATAGGAACGAACCGAGGCGACGACCAGGCAATGACCTCGGACAAACGCGAGAACATCGATTCAAATGGTCGGACCAACTCAGGAGGGACCTTCTTACCTGTTGGCAAAGAAGCTCACCGGCGCGGAGAGGATTCATGGAGAGGTTACATGACCGTTGAGGCAATATGCACCCAAAATATGCTCATAAAACGCCTCAGTATTTAAGAGATCAGGTATCCTTCTTGCGAAAAAACGGATACGAAGCTCATTATCAACAGGAAGAGGAGCAACATCCTCCAGCGAACATTCCACCCGTTCCAGCAAGACCACCTTTGCAGATAGCCGATAATGCCAACATGAGAAGTAGGAAATCTATCCACCAAAAAGTCTTCCTCAGGATGGACAAATTAGCTGCAGCTAATACTGCTCTCCGCGATTTGCTCCCCGAAGATGTTAATCTCTGGAATCTGAACTGTGTAGTTTACGAGAAGGCGTTCTCCCTGCTTAGCGACGATAGAAGTAACGATACTTCGGTACGTCTGAGTAAGACACACGAGCGTATTGCACAGCTTCAGTTGAAAATTGAAACGGCGAGAAGGCATGCATCAAATGTTCAGTGCGTGATTAGCTACATAACATCAAATGTTCAGTGCGTGATTAGCTACATAACATCAAATAAGAAGTTCACTCCAAAAGTTAGGGCACTTGCTCGAAACTTGAGGAAAGCAAATCACACCCTGAGCAAGTGTAAACTATCGACCATCAAGCAGCACTGGACGCAAAAAGTAAGATCTCTTTCAACAGCGAAACAGCGCCTTGAACGGCGAGTTAAGTGGATTCAGGAAAATTCCACCTTTTCTACTAATCCTTCCCGTCTGTTCAATGAAGCGTCATGTGTAGTTAAAAATCCGCCTAGTCGAGAAGAGATTCAAGTCTTCTGGGAGCAAGTATATGGAGATACTTATCAGCTAAATGAAGACGCTTCCGATATATCACTCTTTCGTAACTTTTGCCAAAGGCAAAGGTTACAAGGTCCAGAGGAAGAGTGTCCACTAATTACTGCTGAAGAAGTGAAGAAAGTTATCGCTAGAACTAAGAACTTTTCGGCGCCAGGGCCAGATAAAATCAACAGCTTTTGGTGGAAGAAGTTTACTTCTATGCACCAACATCTAGCTCGTATATTAACTACTTTCTTAAACGGAGAACAACCCGTCCCGCAGTGGCTAGTGGAAGGACGCACGGTATTGATCCCTAAGGCCGGAGATTTGTCATGTCCAAAGAACTACAGGCCCATAGCTTGTTTGAACAACAGCTACCAGCTATTCACTGGCATCCTCAAAGAGAGGATATTGACATCCATCGAGCCGGTATGGAGTGCAATAGTCGAACAACGTGGATGCAAGAGAGGGCTGGCAGGTTGCAGGGAGAACCTATTAATAGACAGGTGTATTACCCAGGACTCGATCAGGTATCGACGCAATCTGTCCATGGCTTGGATTGATTACCGTAAGGCATTCGATAACACGAACCATGAGCTTCTTATCAAGCTCCTTGAGTGCATGGATGGGCATCCAAAAATAGTGAGATGCATGAAAGAGCTTATGCTCTTGTGGCGGACAAGATTTGTCATAACATCTGTCAAAAGACAAGTGACTACAAGCTTTGTCACATATAAGAGGGGGGTCTTTCAAGGAGACTCTCTAAGTCCGATACTTTTCTGCATTTCCCTCTTGCCTCTATCTATTGTGCTCCGAGGCAAAAGCTCTGGATACCTATGTGGCCCGCCGAACAGAAGAGAATATAAGGTCAACCACCTTTTATACATGGACGACCTTAAACTCTTTGCTTCCTCAAGAAAGGACCTTAACATCCTTGTAGATGCGGTAAATAGGTATTCTAAAGCGATTGGCATGAGCTTCGGACTGGACAAGTGTGCCTGCGTCCACCTACACCAAGGAAGACTAGAAACTACATCATCCAGTGACGATCAGGATGTTCAACTCATAGGCTGAAATACCATTCAACATCTTGGTATTGGAGAAACATATACATATCTTGGAATACCGCAAGCGGAAACTCAAAATGTGCATAACTTGAAAACGGCCCTTGGAAAAAGGTATCGCCAAATTCTCAGAAAAATTTGGGCTTCCGAATTATCTAAAAAGAATAAGATCCAGGCGACCAATATGCTGGCCGTTCCTATACTGTTCTACACGTTTGGTGCAGTAAAATCGAACGTCGATGAGTTAAAACAACTTGATCGAAGCACACGCAAGATGATGACAATACAACGAAGTCTTCATCCTAGATCTTCCGTACCTCGAATATATCTCCCTCGCGATAAAGGGGGTAGAGGATTGCTAAGCTTAGAGTGTCTTCATCTAAGAACGGTTCCGGCTACAGCCTGTTCAGTTCTAAAAAGCACGGATTCCCTTATGCGACTCGTACATCAACATGAAGTCGCCAATGCTGCGGTGTTTCTATACCATGCAGCAGATAGGGCCGCAGAGGAGCTTGACCTCCCATTTAATTCCAGCGACATTACACATGGCCTAGCATCACTAACACCTCTGGTGCTCAAAAGTCGTATACAGGAAGCAGAACATACGCTCCTAATAAGAGAACATGCTGAGAAACCCCTCCATGGTAAGTTCTACGGCATCCTACGTAGAGAAGAGCTCTTGATGGGTCTGTCCAACATGTTTCTCAAGTCTGCTGGATTGAGATCGGAGACCAAGGGATTTCTTTTTGCCTGTCAAGACGGCGTCATAGACACCTTAGTTTACCGCGAGCGCATAATGAATGTACCTGTACGCGATACCAACTGCCGAGCGTGCAAGCAAGAGCCCGAAACACTTGGACATGTTCTCAGTGGATGCTCTAAATATGCACGCTGCGCGTACATAAAGAGACACAATGCAGCTCTAAAAGTGATATATTACCATCTTAGGCATTTCTATGGTGTTGATATATTGCCCGTCTTGCCATACGCCCAGGGGGAACTCGAGTCAGTTGTGGAGAATGATCAGTGTAAGATCTACTGGAATTTCTCATTCTCCACCACTCAATGTATCAGTGCTATGAAGCCTGACATTGTCCTCCAAGATCTGAAGAACAAGATCATTTACGTGATTGAATTCTCGGCACCAGCCGATGGTAATATCACGGCAAAGGAGGGAGAAAAACGGGCGAAATATCAAGCAGTTCTTTTCGAGCTGAGTAGGCTGTACCAAGGCTACAAAGTCCATCTTATAATTCTCATAAGCGGCTGCCTTGGAGGTATGAAAGCTTCATTTATTAGCCAACTTAACAAGATTCCGGCTTGCCAGCGTCATGCTCATTTCATCGCGAACCGGATGCAAAAGGCTGTTCTCCTGGGATCACTCCATCTGGTCCGTCAACACTGTTCCTCTTGAATTCTACAAAGATTGGTAGCTCTGAAAAAGTATCCAGAGGTGAAACTCCATCTCCAACTGTCTTGTCTGTCGCGTAAGGTCATCCGCGGCTAGAGACCTGACTCCAAGGAACAGTGTTGCCCGATATTAGCACGCGTAAATTACCCGCTCTTGCTTACCTTCTAGGACAGAAGGAGCAGAAGCGGATGACGTACACGTTCCAGTAGCTTTGGGATTGGTTTCTTTAAGGAATCATGATCGAAGCTTCCGGAGCCTACAACTTCTTTAATAAACGATATGCTGCAAGATAGGGCCGCAGAGGAGCTTGACCTCCCATTCAATTCCAGCGACACTACACATGGCCTAGCATCACTCACACTTCTGGTGCTCAAAAGTCGGACACAGGACGCAGAACATACGTTCCTACTAAGAGAACATGCTGACAAACCCCTTCATAGTAAGTTCTACGGCATCATACGTAGAGGAGAGCTCTCGATGTGTCTGCCGAATATGTTTCTCAAGTCTGCTGGATTGAGATCGGAGACCGAGTGATTTCTTTTTGCCTGTCAAGACGGCGTTATAGACACCTTAGTTTACCGCGAGCGCATAATAAATGTGCCTGTACGCGATACCAACTGCCGAGCGTGCAAGCAAGAGCCAGAAACACTTGGACAATGCAGCTCTAGAATTGTTATATTACCATCTTAGGCATTTATATGGTGTTGACCGTCTTGCCATACGCCCAGGGGGAACTCGAGTCCGTTGTGGAGAATGATCAGTGTAAGATCTACTGGAATTTCTCATTCTCCACCACTCAATGTATCAGTGCCACGAAGCCTGATATTGTCCTTCAAGATCTGAAGAACAAGATCATTTACGTGATTGAATTCTCGGCACCAGCCGATGGTAATATCACGACAAAGGAGGGAGAAAAACGGGCGAAATATCAAGCACTTCTTTTCGAGCTGAGTAGGCTGTAGCAAGGTTACAAAGTCCATCTTATAATACTCATACTTGGCTGTCTTGGAAGTATGAAAGCTTCATTTATCAGCCAACTCAAAAAGATTCCGGCTTGCCAGCATCAGGCTTATTTCATCGCGAACCGGATGCAAAAGGCTGTTCATCTGGGATCACTCCATCTGGTCCGTCAACACTGTTCCTCTTAACATTCTACAAAGATTGGTAGCTCTAAAAAAGTATCCAGAGGTAACCCCTTCATCTCCAACTGTCTTGTCTGCCCGATGTGTTACCCGATGTTATCACGCGTATATTTCCCGCTCTTGCTTACCTTCTAGGACATAAGGAGCAGAAGCGGATGACGTACACGTTCCAGTAGCTTTGGGATTGGTTTCTTTAAGGAACCATGATCGAAGCTTCCGGAGCCTACAACTTCTCTAATAATAAAAATATGCTGCAACTGTCTTGTCTGCCGCGTAAGGTCATCCGCGGCTAGAGGACTGACTCCAAGGAACAGTGTTGCCCGATGTCCCGCTCTTGCTCACCTTCTAGGACAGAAGGAGTAGAAGTGGATGACGTACACGTTCCAGTAGCTTCGGGATTGGTTTCTTTAAATAACCATGATCGTAGCTTCCGGAGCCTACAACTTCTCAAAATAAAAATGTGCTGCATGGCGTAACGTGAAAGAGTGAACGTGGAGGGGATAAAAACAATGCTTAAACTAACTTTTTTCCATTATTTAATTTTTTTCAATTACACTTTTTTGATAAGACTTACAGATTTATTTATAATGAAAGTTAAATTTTCAAATCTATATGCTGCATGGCTTCGCGTGAAGAAGTAAAAGTGAAGGGGATAAAAACAATAGATGATTTATCAGTTATTGACCAGTGAATATTTGGGCAGCTTGAATAATGATTCACTCTACATGGAGAAAAAAATATGCCTATAATAGTAAGAACACTAGTCATGCTTTTGTCGCAGATTTCATTCTTGCTATCCTGGTACAAAATTCATTGATTTTAAGTAGGAATCCCCTCATCCTAAAAAAGTACAAAGCTTCATGGTTTTAAAGCCGTTATCCCTTGCGGGAATAGCTCCAAATTTGCCTTGCTAGGGTTGTAAGGAAACCCATCCTCTTAGAGTATGAGTACTCTTACAAAAGAGATATTAGGCCACGCCTACTTACGAACCTAGCTTCACAGCAAGCGCCGCGCCGGTACGCGTGGCCTAACATCGCTTTTGCGTAAGTACTCATACTCTAAGAGGATGGGTTTTCTTACAACCGTAGCAATAACGGCATGCGCTTGACTCTTTTATGGTATAGGACATTCAATGCTAAAAATGTGTAACCTGATTCCAATATTGGTAGAAATTCATACCAATTTCGCACATGAAGTTCCGTGCTGTAATATTAAGAGCTCGGCCAACTATAACAGTGCGATTTTTTTCTCCAGCCAACTCTAGCGTTACGATAATACTCGGAGCTCGCACAAACAGAACTCTTTTTTTAACTCTGCATCACGCCATGCTTACTGGGCCCTATTTTGTAACTCATCCAACGCACCGTCAGGTGCCGCTCAAAAAGCGTGCTTCTGCGTTTGTCTACGGAGGCATGAAAACACGCGATTTTTATGATTGCGTTCTGAAAAGAGTATTTCGCATTGCATATAAGCAGGCAAAAAGTTGGCAGAGTTTTTCTGACTTCGAAAATGAAATAGATTTTCAAGAGGCAAATGGGGTGGATCTTGGGAGAATCCTGCATTCTCGCTTTTCATTTGCAAATATAACAGAATTTATTGGTAATGAAATGAGGAAGAGAATAGTAAATACATTGTAAGAAAAAAAAAATTATATTATTGTGGGTGAAAGCCAAACCGAAAATAAGAATCTACAATGATCATTTACTTGAAAGGGAACTTTGCTGGTAGTAAACATCAAACTTTGCAATTCGATTTGGTGGAAGTGAGTGAAGCGTCGGCAGAGGGTCTAAAAAAGCTATTGTTAGGTTGCCTAAAATCTCATGATATTAGTGAAGACTTGTTAAGAGATATTTTTGTGTGTTTTGTGCCTGACGGTGCATCTGCTATGTTGGGATGAAAATCCGGTCTTGGGAAACTGCTTCGTGAATTGTTCCCAAATCTAGTAGTATGGCACTGCAGTGCTCACCATCTCGAGTTGGCTCTTGATGATACCGTTAATGAAGTTATGGGAATCAACCATTTCAAGATTTTCATGGATAAATTTTATGAAATTTATCATGCATCACCTAAAAATACGCGCGAATTGAAAAACATTGCTTCTGACCTCTGCTTTCAGCTTTTGACCATCGTTAAAATATTGGACACCCGTTGGGTAGCTTCAAGTGTTCGCTGAGTCAAACAAAAATAATTCTAAGGAAAGTACTACATTTCGCGGTTTGGCTGAACGTCTATCATCTCACGATTTTGTCCACAATTTGGCCTTACTTTACGACGCTTTGGTTGAATTGTCAGAATTGTCTCTCATGTTTCAAAGGAAGATTACGACGCTTGTTTTAGCACATAATTTCCCTATTAGACAAATTGCTGTTTTCGAGAGAAGAAAAGAAACTCCTGGAAAGAATTCACGGGTTCAAGACTCCTCACTAGGCAAGCATTTCATCAGACCAAATCGAGTAAACTTAATAACACTGCAGCTGCTTAAAATACTTGGCATTGATACGGCAGAATGCGTGGCAACTGGATCATTCTTTGGTGATACAGGACTTACACGTATTGGATCCATTCACTTGATCAAAAGCGGACATGGAAAATGCACTTTTTGTGGAAGAAAGCATAACGCGAATTGCGAACCGATTCTCCATCAATGAGAGAGAATCTATCAGAGGATTTAGAGAATTTGTAGGAAATGGTGGAAAAACTAGACCTTATCTTCTTCAACCTCTCATTGCTGCAACCGAGTGCATCCGAGTATCGTCTGCTGATTGCGAACGCGGCTTCAGTGCTATGAATCTCATCATGATTGTTGATCGCTACAGCCTCGGCATAAAAAAATTAGCAGCTTTGCTTCTCATCGAAGCGAATGGACCACCAGCACATAATTTTCACCAGCTTCTTACGTCAAGAAACGGATAGCTGCAGGGCACCACTCAGCGATTTCTTATAAGTCAAAAGCAAGAAAGAAGTCAAAATATGATCCCGATGATTTACAAATATGGACTCTTTTCTAGTAGGAATATTTTACTTTGAATTTAACTTGCTTTCACTGATCTCAGCCCTGCTTTCAACCCATCAAATTATCTCTCACAACGACCGTTGGAACGAAGGGAATTCAGCAAAAATAGATAGCATTAGATCGTTGCACAGCCTTGCGGTGTGCGACGTTAAGCGTGGAAGAATACGCAATCGGTAAGACAGACCCCTCGTTTCGACAGTCTGAACTTAAACGTATTGAGAGAAAGAACACACAGAGAGAGAGAGAGAGAGAGAGAGAGAGAGAGTGAGAAAGGAACAAATAGGAAACAAGTACTGAAAAAATCTCAAGTTCATGTGGAAATAGAAGGCTAATCATTTATAGCTTATAGTTGAAATATAACTGATCTCCGAAAACGAACAGTAATACAAATAAGTACTCAGGCTAATGCTCCCACAATATTATCAAAGAGGCTACAATTCTTGACAGAAAATGTAGAATTTTTTCTCGATACGGGAGCTGAAATAAACTTTGTAAAACGACAAGCATTACAGGAATGGATTTGTATTGACAAACTAGTCCGATTTGAAATAAATGGCGTCACTTCAGGTGTAATTTTTCCAGCTGGTCAAATAATGATCAAATGCAAAGACATTCATATTAAATTTCAAGTAGTTCTCAATTGATTCCCGATCAAAGAAATGGGAATTTCAGCTAATCCCTCGTTCTGGCAACAGCGAGTGAAAATTTGCTATGAATCCCAATGTTTGAAATTGCGTAATCAAACTTTTCCATTTTATAGCGAAGATTATTTTACATTACCACCACGTTCAAATAAAATAATTTTCGTGACAGTCAAAGACACCTCACTCACGGAAGGAGTGTTGCACATATACTTACGTTTATTGTTACCAGCGAAACTATCAAATTATTAACACCTTTTACAAAAATTGAACCAACAGACTTATCAGATGCAATACCGTTCGACAAAAGAGCATAGGGCAACCATGACGTCTCCAAAAAAAGATATTTCAGATAAAAAATTAGCTTCCTTCCGAGGCACAAAAAAGATTACAAATTCTAGAAGCGCTTTTGCCCATATAACATTCAGATAACGGCGAAAAATCGCATGTTGTAAAAATAAACGAACCATATACCCACTCCTATTATCTACCTGGTGACAAATTATCGTACACCAACGCAGTCCATCATAGTATTTCGACGGTGGACGATAAACCCGTTCACAAACAATCATATACGCAACCCCATAGCCTCAAAGAGGATTTCACAGGCAAATTAAACAATTAAACGATGATGAAATTATTCATTCATCATCTTCCCCTTACAGCTCACCAATACTAATAATTCGGAAGAATCCAGATCCAAGGGGTAACAAGCGTTGGAGATCGGTAGTAGACTTCAGAGCACTAAATAAAAAAAACAGCAGGCGATGCGTACTCACTGCCAAATATACTTGATTTTTTGACCCCTTTTGGTAATTTCGAATACAACCGCATGCTATTTGGCTTCAAAAGAAGACCCTGTCAGTTTTCAAAGCTTGTTGGATGTTGTTTTGACTGGTCTTCAAGGTATAGAAATGTTCGTGTATATGGACGACATTATAATCTATGCTAAAAGCTTGTAAGAGCATGACAATTAATTTCATCGTCTTATGAGTCGTCTCCAAGGCACAAACTTGAAACGATTAAAAGCGTTCATCAATTTTTGGGACTAGAATCTTATTACCGCAGATTTATAACAAACTTTCCAAAAATTACGAAACCAATCTCAGATCTAACAAAACCAAGTGTTCGGTTCGAATGGACAGAGCAGTGCCAACAAGCTTTTGGTTTTAATAAATAAAAACTTTGCGAATAGCCCATTCATTAATCACCAGGTTTCGAAAAACCATTTATATTAACTACTGACGCGTCAAGCTTTGCTACAGGCGCCGCGCCGTGCTTAGCCAAGACGAAATTGGTAAAAATCTACCAATTTCTTTCGCATCTTGACTTTTAGAACCTCGAGAAACGCGATACTCGACTCTTGAAAGGCAATGCGCGGCAAAAGCCTGGGGAGTTGAGCATTATCGTGCTTATTTATATGGGCGAAATTTTATCATTATCACAGATCACAAACCTTTAGAATACTGAAAAACAATAAATCATAACGCAACCAGACTCACAAAATGGAGGTTTAAGTTCGACGATTACGAATACGAAATAAAATACAAGCCCGGAAATCATAATGTAAACGATGACGCCCTGTCACGTAATCCGATCACATAAAAAGTCTCCGAAATATTAGCCCCAACACCACGTGAAATTAGCCAAGAGTTAAAAAAGCGTAACAAAGTATCGGACTCTGATTTAAAACAATTTCAGGCAAAAAAGAAGAGCAAAGAATCCCACCAGCCGAGTACAAGACTTCCATTGGAAGATGAGTCGAGTGAAAATCCAAGGTAAAAAAAGTAATTGCCCAGGAACAGACTGAATTACCAGCGAAAGGAAAAAAGCAGACCAAAAAAGTTTCGAAACCTACAAAGGACAGGAATTCAAATCAAACAGAAAAGAAGACGTCCTCGAAAGAACTTAATACAATCAGAATCCAAAGAAATAAGCCTTAAAAGGAAGGCCCCAAGTGAAACTATCGCCAGGGAAACACTGGTTTCCGAAGAATCTTCTACGGAATGGAGAAACATCTCAGAAACAGAAATCACCCCGATTTTATCAGCGGACGAAGAAGAGGATGATAATCCTTTAGCAAGCACTCGAAGAAGAGGTTTATCTGGAGACATCCCAAACGCAACCGTAAGGTACAAATCGAAGTCTTGGAAGACAAAGAGAAAGAGAAAGAGAAAGAGAAAGAGAAAGAGAAAGAGAAAGA
>CAKNXH010065246.1:6819-18906 GCA_932178445.1 Andricus quercusramuli | reverse complement strand
TCGTCTTCGTTGCAAATTATTTTTTTTTTTTGACAATTCAGCTATTCTAGATAAAGATGTATTGTTTTAGTTGAACATTCATATTTTTTCTTTTAAAATCCAACTGTTCTATTTTGGTTGATAATTGATCTTTTTTAGTTGAAAATTCAACTATTTGATTACAACTTCATCTGTTTTATTGAAAATGCAATATTTTTACTTGAAATGGTAGGAATTTAAAACATTTCAAAATAAAATTAATATAGTACCCACATTCATTTTATGTAAAATAATCGATTCCCCTACTTTCGTAAAAATGCTCCTTATTTCTCCTATTATTTTAGTATTTTGGCCTGTGAAACCTATTATCATGACAGTTGAAAAACTATTTTTTCGGCTTCACATACAACAAAGTGTTTAGTCCAAAAGTTGATATCTTTTAGACCCTGCTATTTTGAATTACTAAAAATGAGTCCGATGACTGTATTCGAATTCACTTCATTTCTAATCAGATCCTTCAACTTTTGCTCTTGATTCCAGATTTCTTTGACAGCAGTGCGAGGTCCACAACTAGGTCAGTGGCTCACCGAGGTTGGTAGTCCAGCCAATCAAGAGGACCACCTCGTTTTCGACTTGGTCAAAGAATTCCTTCAAAACGCCGGACAAAGTCAAATGATAGTCCAGTGTGAGCAGTCAGAAAATGAATTGACACAACTGGCGATGCAGCAGCTGATTTTGATCCGCAGTAGTCTCGATCTGCTCAGTCAGTATTCTGCAATCTGCAGCCTGTATCCCCTCAGCATGATGGCACAGCATCGCTCAGTGTCATATCTCGCTTGGTCCCAGGAATTACTAGTCACAGCAAATGTCGAGACATGCCAAAAAGTTGTGGCCCAATTGGAAGCCAACATGGATCTAGCTGCAAATAATCCGCAAGTTCAGCAGATCATCACCTTCTCGTATCAGATGCAAGCAATTCTCAGCAATTCGAACGAGAGATTCAAAAAGGCTTACCAGCGAATGGTTGCAGAGAGTCTTCCGGAAGCTATGGGAACAATTGAGAAGGCCTATGCAGAGTCAAGAGCTCATATCGATACATTTTTGAGGCGAGAAAAGGGTGCAGAAAGAGCCCTAGAGTGTGTCAACATAACTGCACTTGTTGCCTTGAATAAGAGGTACTTGATGATGGAGTGCGCTGCCAAATGTGCGAGTGATTGCTTAGTGGATTTAACTTCTCGAGAGGGTGATTGGTTCCTCGACGAAATGAGGCTGATGACCTCGCTGATTGCAGAGTTGGTCACCTTGTTCCCCGAACCTAACAAAACAAGCAACGACATTCCCGAGATTCCGATTGTTCTCAAGTGTCTCTCGAGTGCAGATTGCATCTACAAAGGACTTCAAGAACTAAATTATAATTTCCATACGATAATTCTACCAGAGGCGATGAAGACTATCATCACCGAAGAACCGACAGTCATGAGAATGGTGAACGAACTTGATGAAATTATCATGTCTGTGGGAATTCCTCTTGGCGAGATACTTGGCCAACTCGAAATGCATCTCCGATTCACAGTGATGGAAATGCCAAGTCCACATGCCGTTGTGCAGAATCTTGTGGCGAATATGAGAGTCAGATTTGAAACTCTGCTTTCTCGACCTGCCGACGCGCAGGAATTAAATCAGGATGAGACTCTGACGCCAGGTCAGATGCTACTGATGGGATTTAATGGTCTCTTTGAAAAACTACAGATGGAGGGAAATGCACTTGTCACGACTCTGAGTTCTCTGGAAATACCTCCTTGCTGGAAGAAAATTGACCAGATCCGAGAAGCCAAGGAAATGTCTGCGCCCATTTTCAACAAAGGTGCTCGTCGAGTCTTGGATGATATATTCCTCATCAAACGACTGCACACGATTCAGGAATTCTTCATCATGTGTCGTGATATTGCAACAGCATTCAAGGGAGGATTGGCGAATGTTTATGATGACGAGAGACTGAACAAACCAGTTCGAGTATTTACTGCCGATTATGTGTCGAGACAGTTGCTTGGAATTACATCGCAAACTCTCGGAATTGCGCTTTGTTTTCTGGTCCAAAGGTTGGGCTTGAACGTGACGACAGAAGTCGAGCAAAGAGACATCGGAGCTGAAAGCAAGGTCTCGTTGGAGGAACTTGTCAGGAAGTTGGTTGATTTGTGTCTGAAGAGGGGTCTGTTCTCGGGGCCTGTCCTGGCACAAGCTAGTGCTTTGAGCAGCACTCTGGAAAGCACCTGGAGACGAAAACAGAGTGCGAGATTGGCTCAGCAGAGTGTTGAAGTTGCCCGGGCAAGTGTGCAGAGACTGCAACTTCAACTGACGGCTCATCATTGGTTACATGAAGACAGTTTACTGCTGCAATCCACTTTGAACCTGATGAATCCTCTGAGTAAGTTTATCATCAAAATTATATTAATCAGGTCCTCGACCTGGCCAGGAAAGAACCGGGAATTTATTTTAATATCCGGGAATTTACTTGTGATCGTAGTAAAATTCAAGCTTTTATTATTCAAATAATTTTTGTCAATTCAGAATTTTTTTCCATTATAAGAGAAACGTTTTGCAATTTTTTTTCGCTGACTTAAGTTTGATAATCGAACTGATGATAATCCAAACATACAGAAACAATAATTTTCTCAATTTAAAGAAAAAAAATCAATTGGTTTTAGAAAATAAATATCGTTTTTATTTTAGCACAGGGAGTTTCCGTAAAGAAATATAATTTTACTTGGAACAGGGAATTTTTTACACGGAACGGGAATTTTTTTAAAGAATTATAATTCGGTTTAGAAGAAAGGAATTAAAAAAAAATCCCTATTCCAGGTCAGAATTCGTCATAATTTGAAAATTCCCTCTTCCCAATTTTACATAAAGAAAATACTTCAAGTAGTTTTTAGAGTAGCAGTAGTATTCAAAGAAGAGATATTTCTGAATTATAATTGAAAATTTTGTTATATTGTTAATTGCAAATTCATCCTTTCTTAGTTAAAAATTTAACTACTTGGTTAAAAGTTCAATTTTTTTGTTAAAAATTAATTTTTTTGGTTGAAGATTCATCATTTTAATTGAAAATTCATCTCTGTTTGAAAATGTAACTACTTTGTTGGAAATAAAATTATCTTCTTTTGGTGAAAACTCAACTATTTGGTGAAAAATTGATATTTTGCATTTAAAAATTAAACTATTTGTTTGAATATTTATGTACTTTCTGGAAAATTCGTCTTTTTTGGAGAAAATTAATGTTCTTGGTCGAAAATTCATCTTTTTGGCATAAAATTCAACTATTCCAATTTTGACCCAAAAATTTAACTATTCCAGTAGAAAATTGAACTATTTTGCTAAAATTACGTTTTTTTTCTCAGAATTAGATTTTCAGACGAAAAATTTAACTATTCTATTTTTGGTTAAAAATTTATCTTTTTTGTATGAAAATTCAACTATTTGTTCGATTTATGTACTTTTTTTTTTAAAAAAAAAAAAAAAAAATTATTCCAGTTGAAAATTCATTAGTTTGGTTGAAAATTAACTTCTTCAACTGAAAATTTAACTTCCATTTTTGATCAAAAATTGATCTTTCCTAGTTCAATGATGAAAAGTTGTATTTTTTAATAAAAAAAAAAACGATTTGGTAAAAAATCCACGTATTTTGTTAAAGAATCGATGTTTTTGGTAGAAAATTATCTTCTTGATTGAAAATTTTTCTTTTCTGTTAAAAATTAAAGTATTTCAGTTAAATATTTATCATTTTAGCTGAAAATTCTTCTTTTAGGTTGCAAATCAAATTACTTGGTTGAAAGTTAAGCTCCTTTTTTAAAAATTCATTTTTTTGGTTGAAGATTCATCATTTTAATTAAAAAATCATTTCTTTGTTTGAAAAATGAGCTTTGATTGAAAACTCGTTTTTTCTTTAGATGAAAAGGAATTTTTTTAAACTGAAAATCTAACTATTATTACAGTAGAATGTTCCATAATTTTTGTTAAAAATTCATCTTCTCTTTGGTTGAACATTCATTTTTTGACTAAAAAATGTATTTATTTAATTTTTGGTTGAAAATGATTTTTTTGTTGTTGAAAATTCTTCTTTTTTGGTAGAAACTAATCTTCTTGGTTGAAAAGTTATTTTTTTGGTCAAAGATTTACAATTTTAGTTGAAAATTCATCACTTTGTTTAAAATGTAACTATTTTTTTTTAGAGTTATTTTTGTTGTGGAAAGTAATTTTTTAACTGAAAGTTTAAGTATTCATTTTTTTAAATTTATTAATTTTAGAATGAACGTCATAAATTAAAGTAAATGTTTGCGCATTGCGGCAAATATTAATATGAATTTTGCTTTTGTTGAAAATGCAACAATTTTGTTGAAATTTTCTTTCTTCCTTGACTGGAAAATTTTTCTTGGTTTAAAATTAAACTCTTAATGAAAATTTGTCTTTTTGTTTTTCAGAAATTCATCTCTTTTTATTTAATTTTCGTCTTTTTAGTTCAAAAGTGCAACTAGTTGAAAATTACTTTTTTGTTTGAAAATTAATTTTTTCAACTGAAAGTTTAACTATCCCATTTTTTTGTTAAAGATTTATCTTTTTAGTTCAAAAATGATGTATTTTACTGAAAAATCTTTTCTTTTGGTTGAAAATTCAACGATTTGTTTGAAATTTTCTTTCTTGTTTTGATTGGAAAGTCTTTCTTGGTTTAAAAGTCAAATCTTGATGAAACTTCGTTTTTTTGGTATAAAAATTCTTATCTTTTGTTCAAATTTCGTCTTTTTGGTTTAAAAATGAAACTATTTGGTTGTAAATACGCTTTTTTTTGTTAAAAATTAATTTTTCAACTGAAAGTATAACTTTTGTTTAAAAAATCATGTTTTTGGTTGAAAATTCGACTATTCCAGTAAAAGATTAATTAGTTTTCGTTGAGAATCCATCTTTTTCATATGAATGTAAGTACTTGCTTGAAAGTTAAACTTTTTTGTTAACAAATTTTTTATCTTGAAGATTCATAATTTTAAAAGAAAATTCATCTCTTTAATTAAAAATGCACATATTTTGTTGAAAAATCGTTTTTTTTTACAATTAATTTCCTTAACTGAAAGTTTATGCAATTTTTGGTTTAAAAATTATCAGTTTTAGTTTAAAACTCATGTATTTTGCTGAAAATTCGTATTTTTTTTAATTCATCTCCCTGATTGAAAATTCATCTTTTTGTTTGAAAATTCGTCTTTTCTTGGCTTCAAATTAATTTTTTTTTACTGAAAATTTAACTCTCCAATGTTTGGTTAAAAACGTATTATTTTTAGATTAAAATTCATGTATTTTGTTGAAAATTCGTCTTTTTTTGTTGAAAAATTAATCTTCGAAAATTTAACTGGTTCAGTTACAAATTCGTCATTTTAGTTGAAAATTCATCTTTTGTAAAAATTTTAAGTATTCCAGTTAAAGATTCATCATTTTAATTTGAAATTCATCACTTTAGTTGAAAATTTAACTATTTTGTGGAAAATGTTTGGTTTTTGTTGGTTGAAAATGTATCTTTTTTAGATGAAAATTCAACTATTTCATTGAAAATTACATTTTTTTTCTGTAAATTCATTTTTTTCTGAAAAATGTAACTATTTCATTTTTGGTTAATAATGTATCTTTTTCAGTTGAAAATTCAACTATTTGGTTGAAAATTCGTCATTTTTCGTATAAAATTAATCTTTTTGATTGAAAATTCAACTGTTTGTTTAAAAATTCATCTATCTTGTTGAAAATTCTATATTTCTACTTGCAAATTTGAAACTTTCTAAATTGAATTCGATATATTACCCACATTCATTTTACTTATCAGGGTGGCGATTTCAATTTTCCCGGTCAACCAAAAGTAACATATTCATATTTGTCTCTAAACGGAAACATTTATTTTAATTTATGACGTCCATTCTAAACATCTTTCAACACACCGAGCCAATCATTGCAAATAAATGAATTTTGAAGCAAATGCTTAAATTTTCTGCTAAAAAATATCAATTTTTTACAGAAAAAGGGATAGTTCAACTTTCAGTTGGAAAAATTAATTTTCAACAACAAGAAATGGATTTCCAACAAAATAGTTCAGTTTCAACCAAAGTGATAAATTTTCAAATAAAATTCTGAATCTCCATTCTGGAATAGTTAAATTTTAAACCAAAAAGATGAATTTTTAAACAAGAAGATTAATTTTAAAAAAAATATTAATTTTCTACCAAAATTTCAAATTTTCAACAAAATACATGAACTTTTAATAAAATAGTTTAATTCTTTATTGAAGAAGACAAATTTTCAACTAAATAAATGAATTTCGAACTAAAAAAAAATAATATTTTTCAACCGAAAATGGAACAGTAACTTTTTTAGCTGAAGAAATTAATTTTAAACAAAACATACGAGTTTTCAACTAAAACAATGAAACTTCAACTGAAATAGTTGAATTTTCAAACAGAAAATTAATTTGTACTGAAAAAGATAAATTATCAACCAAAACTTAAATAATTAAATTTCAAGTTAAAAAATTAATGTTTAACCAAACAGATGAATTTTCAACTACAACTATGGAATTTTCAATTGGAACAAGTTAAATTTTCAGTTAAAAAAATTACTTTCAACAAAAAAAAAATAGCTTTAAAAAAAAATAGTTACATTTTCAAACAAAGTGATAAATTTTCAAATAAAATGGTAAATATTTAACTGGAATAGTTAAATTTGAACCAGAAAGACGAACTTTTATCTGGAATAGTTGAATTTTAAACCAGAAAGATGAACTTTTAGCTGGAATGATAAATCTTCAACTAGAATAATTGAATTTTTGACCAAAAAGATTAATTTTCAACCAAGAAGATTAATTTCTACTAAAAAAGACGAATTTTCAACTGAAAATGATAAGTTATCAACAAAGAATTGAATAATTACATTTTTAGCTGAAAAGTGAATGTTCAATCAAAGAAATTAATTTTTAACTAAAAAAAATTTTTCAATGAAAAAACATCCAAAGAAAAAACAAGTTTATAATCAAACAACCAAAATTTCAACCAAAGAAATGAATTTTTTATTGAAACTATTAGTCTTCAACCAAAAAATTAATTTTTAACAAAAGAATTGAACTTTCAAACAAATAATTTTATTTCCATCCAAAAAGATAAAATTTCAACTAAAATGATCAATATTTAACTGGAATACTTGAATTTTTAACCGAAAAGGAGAATTTTTAAACAAGAAGATTAACTTTCAAGGAAAAAAATAATTTTCTACAAAAAAAAATCGATTTTTCAACAAAATACGTGAATTTTGAACCAAACCGTTGAATTTTCAATGAACAGACAGATTTTGATCCAAATTGTTGAATTTTAACTAGAAAAGATCAATTTTCAACTAAAAAGGGAACAGTCAAATTTTCATTTATAGAAATTAATATTCAACCAAACTGATGAATTTTCAACTAAAAAATGATTAAACTTTAACTGGAATAGTTGAATTTTATGCTAAAAAGATGAATTTTCTTTAAAAAAGACGAATTTTCTAAAAAGTAAATCAATTTGCAAACAAATAGTTTCATTTTTAAATACAAAATATTAATTTTCAACTAAAAATGGAACGGTTAAATTTGCAGTTGAAGAAATTAGTATTCAACCAAACTGATGAATCTTCAACAGGCATAGTTGAAGTTTTTGCCAAAAAGATGAATTTTCAACCATAAAGATTAATTTTCTACAAAAAATAAGAATTTTCCAAAAAGTACATAATTTTTTAAACAAATAGTTTAAATTTTAAATACAAAATATCCATTTTCAACTAAGTAGTTGAATTTTCACCAAAAAAAGATCAAATTGATTTTCAACAAAGTAGTTACATTTTCAACCAGAGATGAACTTTAAATTAAAATGATGAATGATCAACCACAAACATTAATATTCAACAATAGAGTTTAAATTTTAACCAAGTAGTTGAATTTTTAACTAAAAAAAATATGAATTTGCAACGAACAATGTAAAAAAATTTTCTATTATAATTCAGAATTATTTCTTCTTTGAAATACTACTTCTACTCTAAAAACTGCTTCAAATATACTTTCTTTATCTAGAATTTAGAAGAGGGAATTTTCAAATTGTGACGAATTCTGACATGCAACAGGGATTTTTTAAATTCTATTCTTCTAAATCTGAATTATAATTCTTTTAAACTAGCTTTGCTTCCTGTCAGCAACTGTATTTGCTTCCTCATAGAGGAAGCATTAGTGATTTTTTTGAATAATAGATAAACCAAAGTCTTCATTTTGATCAATTTAAAAATAGCAATTTACCAACAGTACAAAATTATAAAATGATAGAAAACAATTTTTAAACACAAAGAGACATTAGACAAATCAAATTTTGTATTCGAAATGATAATTTTTCGAGCTGGAAAACGGAAGAGATAAGTTCTGTCGCACCCTATCCCTTTTCCAGCTTTATGATTTCCTTACAAACATTGTCAGAATTATTCTATTTGAAAATTTATGATCAAAAAGTCTTTTCTATTCATGCGTCAACTTTGAATTATATCGATGAAAAAAGTTTCAAGTTTTTAAATTAAGGAAGATTTAATTAAATAAATCCTTCCTTATCTCCTTAGTTACTTTCACATCTGCAAAAAGAGTTATTCAGTTTTACATACGAATAGTACTATTTTTACACATTTATATATATTCACAAGGACTGGAAAAAAAGATTATTTATAATAAATTTGCGAAATTCGAGTACATATTCTGAGCTGATTGTTTAAAAAAATGCGAAATACTTCAGTGGATCCATTTATGATAAATTATGCCTGGAAAAATCTTGAAATACCCAGAGAAAACTGGAAAATGTCAGGGATTTTTTTCCAGTATTAAACACCCTGGGTTTGGCAAGTCGCTAATTTTTTCTTTTTCTTATTTACAGACCGCCCAACGTTTATGCTCGAGCTGCGTAAAACTGCTGCAGCTCTATCCGCTTTGCAATCTCGAGTGTGCGAAGCACGAGAACAGCAACAAAATCTCGTAGCGAGTGCAATTCAACGTTTAAAATGGGCAGCCGGAGCAAATCCAGCACTCGGTGAAGTGATGTCAGCCTTTGACAATGCAGTCCTGACATCCTGCGAAAAGCTAACACGACAACACAATTTGGCTACGATGGTGGTGAACACCTGTAATTCCATTTTGCACTACGAGGCTCTGCGAACCAGAACTTCCGAGAGTGTCACAAATGACGCGAACTTTATCAAGCTTGTCAGACACTGGGAGGAGAGCTGCAAGCTGACCATGAATCTGACAATAACCGTCACGGCGATTGAGGAAAGCTTGGTGGAATTACTCAAGCTGGAAAACACTGTTGATGCAAATTGGCTGAGGCAAGCCGAGCAGCTCATCTCCGACGCAATAGTAGACACCCAGAAGAAGTTGCAGGAGAAGCAAGATGCTCTTGTCAACACACACGAATGTTTGCGAGAACAAGTGGTTAATTTGCAAAATGTCATCGCTGAGCATCATCGTCTGATGAGCGATGTGCGGGTGCTTCTCAGGACAATGGCGAAGCAGGAGAATATTCTAGGGCTGCAGGAATTTTTAACCACCTATCGTGCATTCACGGAGAGTATTTCCTCGGTTGTGAAGGAACTGGAATCGGACAATCTCGAGCCGATACGAGCTGTCGCTGTGAAAGGTGAACTGGAGGCTTTGGCGATAAACATGCCGGTGTTGTACGAAGAGCTTCTGGAGTTTTCGAATGAAGAGAGTGTGACGACGAAAATGTTGGATTGGGAGGCGAGGAAGACAAAGCTCATCAGACAGGACAGCGTGTGTCTAAGCCCCAGGAAGGGAATTCCATTGGTCAGAGATCCGACCACGGGCAAAGGTATTTAAGACTTTTTTTTATTATTTTTTATTAATGATTAGGGAGCGTCAGGGCTTGGAACGGGTTACTTTTTAGTAACTTTGTTACTTTTTTGATCCGCGGTTACCAGAAAATTACTTATTTCAGGGTGCACAGTAGGGTGGTCCAAAAATGCATTGGAAAATTTTTTTTTCGAATTTTTATCGGGACACCCCCCAAATTTGTTCGAATCCGCACAAAAATAAATGCGCTTTTTTTGTTTTGAAAAAAAATGATATTTAGGGGTGGCGCAAGCCCCATGAAGTTTAACATGTATTTCCCATAAGAAAAAAAGACGTTTTTGTAAATCTTATTCAGAATCCTCAATATTATCTCAATCGAGTTGAAACTCAACATTTCTCTTCACAATTAGCCATAGAATACGAATAAAATATCACTTTTCAAATATCACCCCCATAAGTCTGTTTTATAGGGTCCCAAAGAAACCCCATAAGTGAAAAAATGGGTTTTGCGAGTTTTTGGCGCTAATTATGATTTTTTTGCGGTTTTTTTTAATGCGAATTGTTTTTAATACATAAAATATGACTTTATACTGAAAATTAGATATTTTAATGAATTGTTTAAACAATTTATTATTGTTTTTAGCAATTTTCTCATAGAATGCAGTTAGAAAGACGCGGTTTTTTCACAAATTTTTCATTTGTTGTCCAATTTTCAATTAGAGGGAAGTGATATTTCATTAATGTTAACAATAGTGATTGTTTAAACAATTTATTATAATTATAAATAATATTATATTTGAATAATGCTAGAAAGATGCGGATTTTTTTTTAGTTTCTGGCTTTTTGTCCACTTTTCATTCGGAGTGAAGTAATAATGAATTCAAGTTAACAAAATAATTGTTTAAACAATTTATTATACTTATTAATAATATTATAATTGAATAATGCTAGAAAGATGCGGTTTTTTTTATTTTCTGGCTTTTTGTTTAATTTTCATTTGGAGTGAAGTAATAATGAATTCAAGTTAACAAAATAATTGTTTAAACAATTTATTTTAATTATTAATATTATTATATTTGAATAATGCTGAAAAAATGCGTTTTTTTTGTTTCAATTTCTGATTTTTTGTCCACTTTTCATTCGGAGTGAAGTAATAATGAATTCAATTTAACAAAATAATTGTTTAAACAATTTATTATACTTATTAATAATATTATAATTGAATAATGCTAGAAAGATGCGGTTTTTTTTCAAATTTCTGGCTTTTTGTTTAATTTCCATTTGGAGTGAATTAATAATGAATTCAAGTCAACAAAATAATTGTGCAAACAATTTATTATCATTGTTGATAATATTCTCTTTGCTCAATTGGTAGAATGTTGCGGTTTTTTCTGAAATTTTCAACTGTTTGTTTATTTTTCATTAGGCGTGACTTAATAATTAATTATATTGAGCAAAAATAATTGTTCAAACAAATTATTATTGTTTATGACTATCTTCATCTATATCAATTGCGCCTGATAGTTACGGTTTTTCGGCTATGTTTACTTTTCTGTCCTTTTTTCACTTAGTGAGGTAATAATTAATTAAAGTCAACAAAAAAGTTGTTTGAACAATTTAATATTGATTTCTGCCTTTCGTGTAAAATAGATTTTTTTCTTTGAATTAATTTTTTTAAGCATTGTGAAAAGAGCAAAAATAATTCACTTAAAACAACAATACCTTTCGGAAAATCATTTTTGTTGTGGCCGACTTATTACTTGTTTATAAATAAAAAGGCGATGCAAAGTGAAAGATTTTAGAAAAAACCTCCACTTTCTAGCACTTATCTAAGAAAAGTTTGTTATTAACAATATGAAATTGTTTGAACAACTTTTTTGTTGACTTTAATTAATTATTACCTCACTGAGTGAAAAAAGGACATAAAGGTGAAAATTGCCGGAAAACCGCAACTATCAGGCGCAATTGATATACATGAAGATATTCATAAACAATAATAATTTGTTTAAACAATTATTTTTGCTAAATCTAATTAATTATCAAGACACGCCTAATAGAAAATAGACAAACAGTGAAAAATTTCAGAAAAAAACTGCAACATTCTACCAATTAAGCAAAGAGAATATTATCAACAATGATAATAAATTGTTTAAACAATTATTTTGTTAACTTGAATTCATTATCACTTTACTCCATATGAAAATTAAACAAAA
>CAKNXH010065245.1:6878-18963 GCA_932178445.1 Andricus quercusramuli | reverse complement strand
TCGTCTTCGTTGCAAATTATTTTTTTTTTTTGACAATTCAGCTATTCCAGATAAAGATGTATTGTTTTAGTTGAACATTCATATTTTTTCTTTTAAAATCCAACTGTTCTATTTTGGTTGATAATTGATCTTTTTTAGTTGAAAATTCAACTATTTGATTACAACTTCATCTGTTTTATTGAAAATGCAATATTTTTACTTGAAATGGTAGGAATTTAAAACATTTCAAAATAAAATTAATATAGTACCCACATTCATTTTATGTAAAATAATCGATTCCCCTACTTTCGTAAAAATGCTCCTTATTTCTCCTATTATTTTAGTATTTTGGCCTGTGAAACCTATTATCATGACAGTTGAAAAACTATTTTTTCGGCTTCACATACAACAAAGTGTTTAGTCCAAAAGTTGATATCTTTTAGACCCTGCTATTTTGAATTACTAAAAATGAGTCCGATGACTGTATTCGAATTCACTTCATTTCTAATCAGATCCTTCAACTTTTGCTCTTGATTCCAGATTTCTTTGACAGCAGTGCGAGGTCCACAACTAGGTCAGTGGCTCAACGAGGTTGGTAGTCCAGCCAATCAAGAGGACCACCTCGTTTTCGACTTGGTCAAAGAATTCCTTCAAAACGCCGGACAAAGTCAAATGATAGTCCAGTGTGAGCAGTCAGAAAATGAATTGACACAACTGGCGATGCAGCAGCTGATTTTGATCCGCAGTAGTCTCGATCTGCTCAGTCAGTATTCTGCAATCTGCAGCCTCTATCCCCTCAGCATGATGGCACAGCATCGCTCAGTGTCATATCTCGCTTGGTCCCAGGAATTACTAGTCACAGCAAATGTCGAGACATGCCAAAAAGTTGTGGCCCAATTGGAAGCCAACATGGATCTAGCTGCAAATAATCCGCAAGTTCAGCAGATCATCACCTTCTCGTATCAGATGCAAGCAATTCTCAGCAATTCGAACGAGAGATTCAAAAAGGCTTACCAGCGAATGGTTGCAGAGAGTCTTCCGGAAGCTATGGGAACAATTGAGAAGGCCTATGCAGAGTCAAGAGCTCATATCGATACATTTTTGAGGCGAGAAAAGGGTGCAGAAAGAGCCCTAGAGTGTGTCAACATAACTGCACTTGTTGCCTTGAATAAGAGGTACTTGATGATGGAGTGCGCTGCCAAATGTGCGAGTGATTGCTTAGTGGATTTAACTTCTCGAGAGGGTGATTGGTTCCTCGACGAAATGAGGCTGATGACCTCGCTGATTGCAGAGTTGGTCACCTTGTTCCCCGAACCTAACAAAACAAGCAACGACATTCCCGAGATTCCGATTGTTCTCAAGTGTCTCTCGAGTGCAGATTGCATCTACAAAGGACTTCAAGAACTAAATTATAATTTCCATACGATAATTCTACCAGAGGCGATGAAGACTATCATCACCGAAGAACCGACAGTCATGAGAATGGTGAACGAACTTGATGAAATTATCATGTCTGTGGGAATTCCTCTTGGCGAGATACTTGGTCAACTCGAAATGCATCTCCGATTCACAGTGATGGAAATGCCAAGTCCACATGCCGTTGTGCAGAATCTTGTGGCGAATATGAGAGTCAGATTTGAAACTCTGCTTTCTCGACCTGCCGACGCGCAGGAATTAAATCAGGATGAGACTCTGACGCCAGGTCAGATGCTACTGATGGGATTTAATGGTCTCTTTGAAAAACTACAGATGGAGGGAAATGCACTTGTCACGACTCTGAGTTCTCTGGAAATACCTCCTTGCTGGAAGAAAATTGACCAGATCCGAGAAGCCAAGGAAATGTCTGCGCCCATTTTCAACAAAGGTGCTCGTCGAGTCTTGGATGATATATTCCTCATCAAACGACTGCACACGATTCAGGAATTCTTCATCATGTGTCGTGATATTGCAACAGCATTCAAGGGAGGATTGGCGAATGTTTATGATGACGAGAGACTGAACAAACCAGTTCGAGTATTTACTGCCGATTATGTGTCGCGACAGTTGCTTGGAATTACATCGCAAACTCTCGGAATTGCGCTTTGTTTTCTGGTCCAAAGGTTGGGCTTGAACGTGACGACAGAAGTCGAGCAAAGAGACATCGGAGCTGAAAGCAAGGTCTCGTTGGAGGAACTTGTCAGGAAGTTGGTTGATTTGTGTCTGAAGAGGGGTCTGTTCTCGGGGCCTGTCCTGGCACAAGCTAGTGCTTTGAGCAGCACTCTGGAAAGCACCTGGAGACGAAAACAGAGTGCGAGATTGGCTCAGCAGAGTGTTGAAGTTGCCCGGGCAAGTGTGCAGAGACTGCAACTTCAACTGACGGCTCATCATTGGTTACATGAAGACAGTTTACTGCTGCAATCCACTTTGAACCTGATGAATCCTCTGAGTAAGTTTATCATCAAAATTATATTAATCAGGTCCTCGACCTGGCCAGGAAAGAACCGGGAATTTATTTTAATATCCGGGAATTTACTTGTGATCGTAGTAAAATTCAAGCTTTTATTATTCAAATAATTTTTGTCAATTCAGAATTTTTTTCCATTATAAGAGAAACGTTTTGCAATTTTTTTTCGCTGACTTAAGTTTGATAATCGAACTGATGATAATCCAAACATACAGAAACAATAATTTTCTCAATTTAAAGAAAAAAAATCAATTGGTTTTAGAAAATAAATATCGTTTTTATTTTAGCACAGGGAGTTTCCGTAAAGAAATATAATTTTACTTGGAACAGGGAATTTTTTACACGGAACGGGAATTTTTTTAAAGAATTATAATTCGGTTTAGAAGAAAGGAATTAAAAAAAAATCCCTATTCCAGGTCAGAATTCGTCATAATTTGAAAATTCCCTCTTCCCAATTTTACATAAAGAAAATACTTCAAGTAGTTTTTAGAGTAGCAGTAGTATTCAAAGAAGAGATATTTCTGAATTATAATTGAAAATTTTGTTATATTGTTAATTGCAAATTCATCCTTTCTTAGTTAAAAATTTAACTACTTGGTTAAAAGTTCAATTTTTTTGTTAAAAATTAATTTTTTTGGTTGAAGATTCATCATTTTAATTGAAAATTCATCTCTGTTTGAAAATGTAACTACTTTGTTGGAAATAAAATTATCTTCTTTTGGTGAAAACTCAACTATTTGGTGAAAAATTGATATTTTGCATTTAAAAATTAAACTATTTGTTTGAATATTTATGTACTTTCTGGAAAATTCGTCTTTTTTGGAGAAAATTAATGTTCTTGGTCGAAAATTCATCTTTTTGGCATAAAATTCAACTATTCCAATTTTGACCCAAAAATTTAACTATTCCAGTAGAAAATTGAACTATTTTGCTAAAATTACGTTTTTTTTCTCAGAATTAGATTTTCAGACGAAAAATTTAACTATTCTATTTTTGGTTAAAAATTTATCTTTTTTGTATGAAAATTCAACTATTTGTTCGATTTATGTACTTTTTTTTTTAAAAAAAAAAAAAAAAAATTATTCCAGTTGAAAATTCATTAGTTTGGTTGAAAATTAACTTCTTCAACTGAAAATTTAACTTCCATTTTTGATCAAAAATTGATCTTTCCTAGTTCAATGATGAAAAGTTGTATTTTTTAATAAAAAAAAAAACGATTTGGTAAAAAATCCACGTATTTTGTTAAAGAATCGATGTTTTTGGTAGAAAATTATCTTCTTGATTGAAAATTTTTCTTTTCTGTTAAAAATTAAAGTATTTCAGTTAAATATTTATCATTTTAGCTGAAAATTCTTCTTTTAGGTTGCAAATCAAATTACTTGGTTGAAAGTTAAGCTCCTTTTTTAAAAATTCATTTTTTTGGTTGAAGATTCATCATTTTAATTAAAAAATCATTTCTTTGTTTGAAAAATGAGCTTTGATTGAAAACTCGTTTTTTCTTTAGATGAAAAGGAATTTTTTTAAACTGAAAATCTAACTATTATTACAGTAGAATGTTCCATAATTTTTGTTAAAAATTCATCTTCTCTTTGGTTGAACATTCATTTTTTGACTAAAAAATGTATTTATTTAATTTTTGGTTGAAAATGATTTTTTTGTTGTTGAAAATTCTTCTTTTTTGGTAGAAACTAATCTTCTTGGTTGAAAAGTTATTTTTTTGGTCAAAGATTTACAATTTTAGTTGAAAATTCATCACTTTGTTTAAAATGTAACTATTTTTTTTAGAGTTATTTTTGTTGTGGAAAGTAATTTTTTAACTGAAAGTTTAAGTATTCATTTTTTTAAATTTATTAATTTTAGAATGAACGTCATAAATTAAAGTAAATGTTTGCGCATTGCGGCAAATATTAATATGAATTTTGCTTTTGTTGAAAATGCAACAATTTTGTTGAAATTTTCTTTCTTCCTTGACTGGAAAATTTTTCTTGGTTTAAAATTAAACTCTTAATGAAAATTTGTCTTTTTGTTTTTCAGAAATTCATCTCTTTTTATTTAATTTTCGTCTTTTTAGTTCAAAAGTGCAACTAGTTGAAAATTACTTTTTTGTTTGAAAATTAATTTTTTCAACTGAAAGTTTAACTATCCCATTTTTTTGTTAAAGATTTATCTTTTTAGTTCAAAAATGATGTATTTTACTGAAAAATCTTTTCTTTTGGTTGAAAATTCAACGATTTGTTTGAAATTTTCTTTCTTGTTTTGATTGGAAAGTCTTTCTTGGTTTAAAAGTCAAATCTTGATGAAACTTCGTTTTTTTGGTATAAAAATTCTTATCTTTTGTTCAAATTTCGTCTTTTTGGTTTAAAAATGAAACTATTTGGTTGTAAATACGCTTTTTTTTGTTAAAAATTAATTTTTCAACTGAAAGTATAACTTTTGTTTAAAAAATCATGTTTTTGGTTGAAAATTCGACTATTCCAGTAAAAGATTAATTAGTTTTCGTTGAGAATCCATCTTTTTCATATGAATGTAAGTACTTGCTTGAAAGTTAAACTTTTTTGTTAACAAATTTTTTATCTTGAAGATTCATAATTTTAAAAGAAAATTCATCTCTTTAATTAAAAATGCACATATTTTGTTGAAAAATCGTTTTTTTTTACAATTAATTTCCTTAACTGAAAGTTTATGCAATTTTTGGTTTAAAAATTATCAGTTTTAGTTTAAAACTCATGTATTTTGCTGAAAATTCGTATTTTTTTTAATTCATCTCCCTGATTGAAAATTCATCTTTTTGTTTGAAAATTCGTCTTTTCTTGGCTTCAAATTAATTTTTTTTTACTGAAAATTTAACTCTCCAATGTTTGGTTAAAAACGTATTATTTTTAGATTAAAATTCATGTATTTTGTTGAAAATTCGTCTTTTTTTGTTGAAAAATTAATCTTCGAAAATTTAACTGGTTCAGTTACAAATTCGTCATTTTAGTTGAAAATTCATCTTTTGTAAAAATTTTAAGTATTCCAGTTAAAGATTCATCATTTTAATTTGAAATTCATCACTTTAGTTGAAAATTTAACTATTTTGTGGAAAATGTTTGGTTTTTGTTGGTTGAAAATGTATCTTTTTTAGATGAAAATTCAACTATTTCATTGAAAATTACATTTTTTTTCTGTAAATTCATTTTTTTCTGAAAAATGTAACTATTTCATTTTTGGTTAATAATGTATCTTTTTCAGTTGAAAATTCAACTATTTGGTTGAAAATTCGTCATTTTTCGTATAAAATTAATCTTTTTGATTGAAAATTCAACTGTTTGTTTAAAAATTCATCTATCTTGTTGAAAATTCTATATTTCTACTTGCAAATTTGAAACTTTCTAAATTGAATTCGATATATTACCCACATTCATTTTACTTATCAGGGTGGCGATTTCAATTTTCCCGGTCAACCAAAAGTAACATATTCATATTTGTCTCTAAACGGAAACATTTATTTTAATTTATGACGTCCATTCTAAACATCTTTCAACACACCGAGCCAATCATTGCAAATAAATGAATTTTGAAGCAAATACTTAAATTTTCTGCTAAAAAATATCAATTTTTTACAGAAAAAGGGATAGTTCAACTTTCAGTTGGAAAAATTAATTTTCAACAACAAGAAATGGATTTCCAACAAAATAGTTCAGTTTCAACCAAAGTGATAAATTTTCAAATAAAATTCTGAATCTCCATTCTGGAATAGTTAAATTTTAAACCAAAAAGATGAATTTTTAAACAAGAAGATTAATTTTAAAAAAAATATTAATTTTCTACCAAAATTTCAAATTTTCAACAAAATACATGAACTTTTAATAAAATAGTTTAATTCTTTATTGAAGAAGACAAATTTTCAACTAAATAAATGAATTTCGAACTAAAAAAAAATAATATTTTTCAACCGAAAATGGAACAGTAACTTTTTTAGCTGAAGAAATTAATTTTAAACAAAACATACGAGTTTTCAACTAAAACAATGAAACTTCAACTGAAATAGTTGAATTTTCAAACAGAAAATTAATTTGTACTGAAAAAGATAAATTATCAACCAAAACTTAAATAATTAAATTTCAAGTTAAAAAATTAATGTTTAACCAAACAGATGAATTTTCAACTACAACTATGGAATTTTCAATTGGAACAAGTTAAATTTTCAGTTAAAAAAATTACTTTCAACAAAAAAAAATAGCTTTTAAAAAAAATAGTTACATTTTCAAACAAAGTGATAAATTTTCAAATAAAATGGTAAATATTTAACTGGAATAGTTAAATTTGAACCAGAAAGACGAACTTTTATCTGGAATAGTTGAATTTTAAACCAGAAAGATGAACTTTTAGCTGGAATGATAAATCTTCAACTAGAATAATTGAATTTTTGACCAAAAAGATTAATTTTCAACCAAGAAGATTAATTTCTACTAAAAAAGACGAATTTTCAACTGAAAATGATAAGTTATCAACAAAGAATTGAATAATTACATTTTTAGCTGAAAAATGAATGTTCAATCAAAGAAATTAATTTTTAACTAAAAAAAATTTTTCAATGAAAAAACATCCAAAGAAAAAACAAGTTTATAATCAAACAACCAAAATTTCAACCAAAGAAATGAATTTTTTATTGAAACTATTAGTCTTCAACCAAAAAATTAATTTTTAACAAAAGAATTGAACTTTCAAACAAATAATTTTATTTCCATCCAAAAAGATAAAATTTCAACTAAAATGATCAATATTTAACTGGAATACTTGAATTTTTAACCGAAAAGGAGAATTTTTAAACAAGAAGATTAACTTTCAAGGAAAAAAATAATTTTCTACAAAAAAAAATCGATTTTTCAACAAAATACGTGAATTTTGAACCAAACCGTTGAATTTTCAATGAACAGACAGATTTTGATCCAAATTGTTGAATTTTAACTAGAAAAGATCAATTTTCAACTAAAAAGGGAACAGTCAAATTTTCATTTATAGAAATTAATATTCAACCAAACTGATGAATTTTCAACTAAAAAATGATTAAACTTTAACTGGAATAGTTGAATTTTATGCTAAAAAGATGAATTTTCTTTAAAAAAGACGAATTTTCTAAAAAGTAAATCAATTTGCAAACAAATAGTTTCATTTTTAAATACAAAATATTAATTTTCAACTAAAAATGGAACGGTTAAATTTGCAGTTGAAGAAATTAGTATTCAACCAAACTGATGAATCTTCAACAGGCATAGTTGAAGTTTTTGCCAAAAAGATGAATTTTCAACCATAAAGATTAATTTTCTACAAAAAATAAGAATTTTCCAAAAAGTACATAATTTTTTAAACAAATAGTTTAAATTTTAAATACAAAATATCCATTTTCAACTAAGTAGTTGAATTTTCACCAAAAAAAGATCAAATTGATTTTCAACAAAGTAGTTACATTTTCAACCAGAGATGAACTTTAAATTAAAATGATGAATGATCAACCACAAACATTAATATTCAACAATAGAGTTTAAATTTTAACCAAGTAGTTGAATTTTTAACTAAAAAAAATATGAATTTGCAACGAACAATGTAAAAAAATTTTCTATTATAATTCAGAATTATTTCTTCTTTGAAATACTACTTCTACTCTAAAAACTGCTTCAAATATACTTTCTTTATCTAGAATTTAGAAGAGGGAATTTTCAAATTGTGACGAATTCTGACATGCAACAGGGATTTTTTAAATTCTATTCTTCTAAATCTGAATTATAATTCTTTTAAACTAGCTTTGCTTCCTGTCAGCAACTGTATTTGCTTCCTCATAGAGGAAGCATTAGTGATTTTTTTGAATAATAGATAAACCAAAGTCTTCATTTTGATCAATTTAAAAATAGCAATTTACCAACAGTACAAAATTATAAAATGATAGAAAACAATTTTTAAACACAAAGAGACATTAGACAAATCAAATTTTGTATTCGAAATGATAATTTTTCGAGCTGGAAAACGGAAGAGATAAGTTCTGTCGCACCCTATCCCTTTTCCAGCTTTATGATTTCCTTACAAACATTGTCAGAATTATTCTATTTGAAAATTTATGATCAAAAAGTCTTTTCTATTCATGCGTCAACTTTGAATTATATCGATGAAAAAAGTTTCAAGTTTTTAAATTAAGGAAGATTTAATTAAATAAATCCTTCCTTATCTCCTTAGTTACTTTCACATCTGCAAAAAGAGTTATTCAGTTTTACATACGAATAGTACTATTTTTACACATTTATATATATTCACAAGGACTGGAAAAAAAGATTATTTATAATAAATTTGCGAAATTCGAGTACATATTCTGAGCTGATTGTTTAAAAAAATGCGAAATACTTCAGTGGATCCATTTATGATAAATTATGCCTGGAAAAATCTTGAAATACCCAGAGAAAACTGGAAAATGTCAGGGATTTTTTTCCAGTATTAAACACCCTGGGTTTGGCAAGTCGCTAATTTTTTCTTTTTCTTATTTACAGACCGCCCAACGTTTATGCTCGAGCTGCGTAAAACTGCTGCAGCTCTATCCGCTTTGCAATCTCGAGTGTGCGAAGCACGAGAACAGCAACAAAATCTCGTAGCGAGTGCAATTCAACGTTTAAAATGGGCAGCCGGAGCAAATCCAGCACTCGGTGAAGTGATGTCAGCCTTTGACAATGCAGTCCTGACATCCTGCGAAAAGCTAACACGACAACACAATTTGGCTACGATGGTGGTGAACACCTGTAATTCCATTTTGCACTACGAGGCTCTGCGAACCAGAACTTCCGAGAGTGTCACAAATGACGCGAACTTTATCAAGCTTGTCAGACACTGGGAGGAGAGCTGCAAGCTGACCATGAATCTGACAATAACCGTCACGGCGATTGAGGAAAGCTTGGTGGAATTACTCAAGCTGGAAAACACTGTTGATGCAAATTGGCTGAGGCAAGCCGAGCAGCTCATCTCCGACGCAATAGTAGACACCCAGAAGAAGTTGCAGGAGAAGCAAGATGCTCTTGTCAACACACACGAATGTTTGCGAGAACAAGTGGTTAATTTGCAAAATGTCATCGCTGAGCATCATCGTCTGATGAGCGATGTGCGGGTGCTTCTCAGGACAATGGCGAAGCAGGAGAATATTCTAGGGCTGCAGGAATTTTTAACCACCTATCGTGCATTCACGGAGAGTATTTCCTCGGTTGTGAAGGAACTGGAATCGGACAATCTCGAGCCGATACGAGCTGTCGCTGTGAAAGGTGAACTGGAGGCTTTGGCGATAAACATGCCGGTGTTGTACGAAGAGCTTCTGGAGTTTTCGAATGAAGAGAGTGTGACGACGAAAATGTTGGATTGGGAGGCGAGGAAGACAAAGCTCATCAGACAGGACAGCGTGTGTCTAAGCCCCAGGAAGGGAATTCCATTGGTCAGAGATCCGACCACGGGCAAAGGTATTTAAGACTTTTTTTTATTATTTTTTATTAATGATTAGGGAGCGTCAGGGCTTGGAACGGGTTACTTTTTAGTAACTTTGTTACTTTTTTGATCCGCGGTTACCAGAAAATTACTTATTTCAGGGTGCACAGTAGGGTGGTCCAAAAATGCATTGGAAAATTTTTTTTTCGAATTTTTATCGGGACACCCCCCAAATTTGTTCGAATCCGCACAAAAATAAATGCGCTTTTTTTGTTTTGAAAAAAAATGATATTTAGGGGTGGCGCAAGCCCCATGAAGTTTAACATGTATTTCCCATAAGAAAAAAAGACGTTTTTGTAAATCTTATTCAGAATCCTCAATATTATCTCAATCGAGTTGAAACTCAACATTTCTCTTCACAATTAGCCATAGAATACGAATAAAATATCACTTTTCAAATATCACCCCCATAAGTCTGTTTTATAGGGTCCCAAAGAAACCCCATAAGTGAAAAAATGGGTTTTGCGAGTTTTTGGCGCTAATTATGATTTTTTTGCGGTTTTTTTTAATGCGAATTGTTTTTAATACATAAAATATGACTTTATACTGAAAATTAGATATTTTAATGAATTGTTTAAACAATTTATTATTGTTTTTAGCAATTTTCTCATAGAATGCAGTTAGAAAGACGCGGTTTTTTCACAAATTTTTCATTTGTTGTCCAATTTTCAATTAGAGGGAAGTGATATTTCATTAATGTTAACAATAGTGATTGTTTAAACAATTTATTATAATTATAAATAATATTATATTTGAATAATGCTAGAAAGATGCGGATTTTTTTTTAGTTTCTGGCTTTTTGTCCACTTTTCATTCGGAGTGAAGTAATAATGAATTCAAGTTAACAAAATAATTGTTTAAACAATTTATTATACTTATTAATAATATTATAATTGAATAATGCTAGAAAGATGCGGTTTTTTTTATTTTCTGGCTTTTTGTTTAATTTTCATTTGGAGTGAAGTAATAATGAATTCAAGTTAACAAAATAATTGTTTAAACAATTTATTTTAATTATTAATATTATTATATTTGAATAATGCTGAAAAAATGCGTTTTTTTTGTTTCAATTTCTGATTTTTTGTCCACTTTTCATTCGGAGTGAAGTAATAATGAATTCAATTTAACAAAATAATTGTTTAAACAATTTATTATACTTATTAATAATATTATAATTGAATAATGCTAGAAAGATGCGGTTTTTTTTCAAATTTCTGGCTTTTTGTTTAATTTCCATTTGGAGTGAATTAATAATGAATTCAAGTCAACAAAATAATTGTGCAAACAATTTATTATCATTGTTGATAATATTCTCTTTGCTCAATTGGTAGAATGTTGCGGTTTTTTCTGAAATTTTCAACTGTTTGTTTATTTTTCATTAGGCGTGACTTAATAATTAATTATATTGAGCAAAAATAATTGTTCAAACAAATTATTATTGTTTATGACTATCTTCATCTATATCAATTGCGCCTGATAGTTACGGTTTTTCGGCTATGTTTACTTTTCTGTCCTTTTTTCACTTAGTGAGGTAATAATTAATTAAAGTCAACAAAAAAGTTGTTTGAACAATTTAATATTGATTTCTGCCTTTCGTGTAAAATAGATTTTTTTCTTTGAATTAATTTTTTTAAGCATTGTGAAAAGAGCAAAAATAATTCACTTAAAACAACAATACCTTTCGGAAAATCATTTTTGTTGTGGCCGACTTATTACTTGTTTATAAATAAAAAGGCGATGCAAAGTGAAAGATTTTAGAAAAAACCTCCACTTTCTAGCACTTATCTAAGAAAAGTTTGTTATTAACAATATGAAATTGTTTGAACAACTTTTTTGTTGACTTTAATTAATTATTACCTCACTGAGTGAAAAAAGGACATAAAGGTGAAAATTGCCGGAAAACCGCAACTATCAGGCGCAATTGATATACATGAAGATATTCATAAACAATAATAATTTGTTTAAACAATTATTTTTGCTAAATCTAATTAATTATCAAGACACGCCTAATAGAAAATAGACAAACAGTGAAAAATTTCAGAAAAAAACTGCAACATTCTACCAATTAAGCAAAGAGAATATTATCAACAATGATAATAAATTGTTTAAACAATTATTTTGTTAACTTGAATTCATTATCACTTTACTCCATATGAAAATTAAACAAAA
>CAKNXH010065241.1:0-10161 GCA_932178445.1 Andricus quercusramuli | reverse complement strand
AAAAAAATAGTTGATATTTCAACCAAGAAAAAACGAATTTTCAACAATATAAAAAAATTTCAACAAAAGAGTTCAATTTAAAAAATTACATTTTCAACAAAATAGTAGAATTTCTAACTCAATAGTTAAATTTTCAACCCACAAATATTAATTCTTAACGAAAAATAAAATAATTGATATTTCAACCAAGAAAAAACGTATTTTCAACAAAATAAAAATATTTCAACCAAAGAATTCAGTTTAAAAAATTACATTTTCAACAAAATAGTTTAATTTTTAACTCAATTGATAAATTTTTAACCTACAAAGATGAATTCTCAACTAAAATGATCCAATTTCAAACAAAAAAGATTAAACATTGAGTTTTCAACCAAAAGATGAATTCTCAACGAAAAATAAAATACTTGATATTTCAACCAAGAAAAAACGAATTTTCCACAAAATAAAAAAATTTAAACCAAAGAATTCAGTTTAAAAAATTACATTTTCAACAAAATAGTTGAATTTTTAACTCAATAGTTAAATTTTCGGCCTAAAAAGATGAATTTTCAACGAAAAATAAAATAGTTGATATTGCAATCAAGAAAAAACGAATTTTCAACAAAATAAAAAAAATTCAACAAAAGAGTTCAATTTAAAAAATTACATTTTCAACAAAATAGTTGAATTTTTAACTCAATACTTAACTTTTCAACCCACAAATATTAATTCTTAACGAAAAATAAAATAATTGATATTTCAACCAACAAAAAACGAATTTTCAATCAAACAAAAAAATTTTAGACAAAGAAATCAGTTTAAAAAAATTACATTTTCAACAAAATAGTTTAATTTTTAACTCTATTGATAAATTTTTAACCTACAAAGATGAATTCTCAACTAAAACGACGAGTTTTTAACAAAAAATGTCAGCTTTTAACCAAAATGAGAAATTTGGAACCCAGAAGACGAATGTTCACAATTTTTCGTGTTGAAAATGCAACTGTTACTTGTTTCAGTACAATCTTTTTTGTTTGAAATTCGTTAAAACTCGACTATTTAGTTAAAAATGTAATTATTTTACAGAAAGTTAAACTTAAATTAGCTTAAAATTCGATATTTAGTCAAATTTCATCCAGTTCTAATCAAAGAAAGCTGATTGCACACGGCTTGGAACTCACTTTATTGCAAATTCTTATTTTTGGTTGAAGATTCATAATTTTAATTGAAAATTCGTCTCTAGGGTTGAAAATTAAATTTTGATGTTGAAAATTTGTCTTTTTGGTAGAAAATTAATATTTGCAGTTTGAAAAGTCGACTGTTGTATAGAAAATAATTCAATTCTCAACCAATGAGATGAATTTTTAATTAAAATTATGAATCTTCAACCAAAAACCAAAATTTTTAACAAAGTCAAGAAGATTAATTTTTTACCAAAGAACACGAATTTTCAACAAAATCCATGCATTTTCAAGGGGGAAAAATAAATTTTCAATGAAAAAATTTAACAAAATAGTCTAATTTTCAACCAAGAAAATGAATTTTTAACACAGTAGTTCAACTTTTAACCCAGAATTCAAAATTTCTAATGAAAAAGACGGATTTTCAACAAATGATTTTTCAGTCAAGGCACGAAAAAAATTTCATCCAAATCATCAATTTTCAACAGAAAATGAAAAAATTACATTTTCAGATAAAAAACTAATTTTTAATTAAAAAAAAAATTACAACAAAATAATTTAATTCTCAACCAAAAAGATGAATTTTCAATTATGATGATAAATCTTAAACCAAAGAAAAAAGAATTTTAACAAAGTGTGTTTAATTCCGCGTGTAATAAGCTTTTTTTATTAGAATTGGATGGAATTTGTCTGAGTATCAAATTTTAAACTAATTTAAATTTAGTTTTCAGTAAAATAATAGGGGAAGTAGGGGAAGTGAGGGAAAATAGGGGAAGTGAGGGGACATGAGGGACGGGAGTTTCGGTCGGGTGTACGTCCGTCGTACTTTTTTCCAAGGATGAGGAGCGAGAGGAGTGGATGAGTGGCAAGCAAGGATGAGTGGAGTGAAAGGAGGGGAAATGAGGGGAGGGAAGCTTGAGGAAGTTAGGGGAAATGAGCAGAGGATAAGTGGGGGAGATTAGGGGAAATTATGGGAGAGAAAATAGGGGAAATGGGGTAGGTGTGATATTGGAAGTGAGGGGAAATGAGGGGAGAGTAATTAGGTAAAGTGGTGGAAACGAAGGGCGAGAAATTAAGGAAAATGGAGGTACTGGCGGGAAGGGAAAGGGTTTTATGGGAAGAAAAGTAGGAGAAGTCATGGGAAATGAGTGGAGCGGGAATATGTGAATTGAGCGAATATTAGGGGCGGTAGTTTCGGTTGGCTGTCCATCCATTTGTCGTACTTTTTTCAAGGATGGGAAGTGAGGGAAATGACGGGAGTGAAGAAAGGGGAAATGAGGAGAAATTAAGGGAGGGAAATAGGGGAATGATGGTAGGTGTAGTGGGGGAAGTTATGGGAGAAGCAGTGAAAGAAGTGGGAGGGGAAGTGAGGAGAGGAGAAATAGTGGAAGTGAGGGGGACTGAGAGGAGGGTCTGTAGGTAAAGTGGTAGAAAAGGAGGGGAGGGGAACTAGAGGAAATGAGAGGACGGGAAGTATTAGAAGTGAGTAAAAGTGAGGGGAAGTAGAGGAAATGATTGGAAATGACGGTGAGTAGGGTAGGGTAAGTGAGGGCTGGGAAAGGGAAATAAGGGAGATAAGGAGTGGGGAGCTATGGGGAGTGAGTGGTAATGAAGAGAGGGGAAGTAGGGAATGGGAAGTAGGGGAATGGGAGTCTTTATTAGTTGGTAAAACGAGGAGAAGGGAAAGTAGAGGAGGAAAAAATTGGGGAAGGGATGGTGGGGAAGGGAGATAAAACAATTTGTGGTCTTACCATCTCGTCTCAAGACCGTTTTCCACTGTTCGTTTTGCATCGATGGAATCCTCATTGAAATTTTTGGGGAAGATGTTAAATCGATCGGCATATAAGAATCGATCGGACAAATCGGTCTTGAAATTGAACTCAAGGGAGGTGGAAGAGATATTTCTGGAGTTCCAGGAGTCTTCCTGGGCAATTTTTTCAATTCCACTCTCTGTCGTTTGTTGATACTTCCATCCTGATTTTTATATCGCCGACGAGAATACGACTGTGATTTCTCCATTGCCGGAAAGTCTGGCATGCAAATTGTTGGAGCCATCGTAAAACTGAATCTGCAACAAAAAATATATTTTCGTAAATAATAAAATTTTTTTTAAAAATTTAATTTTTTTCAATTCCTTCTTTCCAGCTTCGGAAAAAAATTTCCTGAAAAAATTAATCTGATCCTTTCAACTCACTTAAAATATTAATCAAAATGTTAAAAATAAAAAGTTCCCTCTAAAAATGACGGAAACAAAAATTGTAAATCAAATTTCCTTCCTTCCAACGCAATAAAAGTGTTCACATATTATTCAATTTTTAATGAGTTTAATTTAAAATCCTTTCGTGTTTGAAAAGTTTAATTTTTGATTTTCAATATTTTTTCTGGAATAAAAAAGAAACTTTTTTAATTTTATTTTTATTTTAGAAAATTTTGGTCCTAAATTTTTTCTGGATTGAAAGGGGATGACTGAAAAATCCCGAAAAATAAAATTTCCGAATAATAAACTTCCCGGATTAGAAAATTCCCAATTAATGAAATTCCCAGAAAAGAAAATTTCCGATTAATAAAATTCCCGGATTGGAAAATTAAAAAAGAATAAGATTCCCGAATAATCCCCGAATAATTCCCGAACAGTTTATAATACTACCGAACTAGAAAATTCCCAACAGTTTATAATATTTCCGAATTTGAAAATTCCCAACAAAAAATTGCCGAATTATAAAATTCCTGTTTTTAAACAATTAGAATTTTTTTAATAAATATCATTTATTGATTAAAAATACAATAATCAAATATTTTGATAAAAAAAATTATTTTTAATGTTTGAAGTTTCTAAAATTTATTGTTTGAATTTGAAATAACAATAATTGAAAAAATATATTTCCAGTTTAAGTTTTGTATAATTAAAATAACCAAATCAATATAATAATATAATAATACAATAATATAATGATAATTAAATAAACAAATATTTGTATAAAAAAATTATATTCAATGTTTGACGTTTCTAAAAATATTATTCGACTTCAAAATAACAACAATTCAAAAAAATATATTTCTAGTTCAAATTTTTCAAAATTTATTACTATTTTAAATTTAAACAATAATTTTCGAAACTTTGAACATTGAAAATAATTTTTTGATACAAATATGTGATTATTGTATTTTCATTCAATAAATAATATAAGTAAAAATTTGTTTAATTATTTAAATTCGAGAATTTTATAATTCGGGACTTTTGTGGTTTGAATATTTTATAATTCGCAAATTTTCTATCGGGAATTTTATTATTCGGAAACTTTCAAATTCGTTAATATTATAAACAATCGGGAATTTTATTATTACGCATTTTCTTAATTCAGAAATTTTATTATTCAGGAATTGTCCAATTCGAGAATTTTATTATTCGGAAATTTAATTTTTCAGAATCTTCAGTCGTCCCATTGTCACATTTTTCAAGGTAAAAAGGGGGATTTTGTTCAATTTTTTTATTCTGAATTGGAAGAGCGAAATTTTTTATTTTTAACATTTTTATTGAGTTGGAAATGAGAACATTTTGGTTTTTTTTTTCTGAATTGGAAGAGGAAAATTTTTATCATTTTTATTCAATTGAAAGGAATAAAATTTTGGTATTTAATTTGTTTCTGAATTGTAAGAGGGACTTTTTTGATTTTTAAAATTTTGAATAATATTTTGATTGAGTTTGAGGGGGTCATATTAATAATTTTAGACATTTTTCTTCAGATGAAAAGTAGGAATTTTTTCTGAATCGGAAAAGAGAAATTTTTTAATCTCAAAATTGTTATTAATTTTATTTTTAATTATTAATTTTTATTCAGTTGGAAGAGAACAAATTTGGGTACTTAATTCGTTTCTGAATCGCAAGAAAGAAAATTCTAGAAAAAAAATTATCAGTTTGATTAATATTTTAATTGAGTTGAAGGGTTCCAGAATAATTTAGACATTTTTCTGCGGATGGAATAGAGGGAATATTTTTTCATTTTTTTTAACGGAAGAGCAAACATTTTTATTTTTTTAATTTTTCTTCAATTTCGGATTTTTATATTATACATATTTTCTTTTAATTTTTATCCAACAACTGATATTCTATTAAATTTTATTTAAAAGAATTAGTTCAAATCGTTTCCAAAATTTTGAAATCACTTAATATTTAAAAATTTGTTATTACTGATTTTTAAATTGTTTTTGCGCACGCGCATTTACCGCTAGGTTCTAGAACGTAATTTAATAATATTCTGAGTGAACAATCACTATTCATTTATTCGGGTATTTATAGCTTCAGGATAATTCAGAAGCTTAAACCGTTCAATTATTCTTTTGATCAAAGTTCCGGAAGTCCGTTAATGACCCCATTAATTGGTGTCGATTGATACCAAATTGGAAGAGTTAAAAGTTCCACTGCTCGCAAATTTGCATGTCTCAAATTCAAACTGTTAAAAAAAAATTATTTATTCACTTAAAAAAAAAATGTAAGCCTTGCCTGGGAAGAAAAACGAAAGCCTCATTGCAAAAGTAGCGATTGGTCAAACCTGAATAGAATCAAAAGGGGTACCTGGCCAACCTGGATAATTTAAATAATATAATTCAACGTTCCAAGAAAAATCATACATTTCTCTTCACGTGCCGGATTTTTCGACGAGGGTTGTTTCGAGTTTGATAGTTGCTAGTGGGGAACAATTGGGGCTCGGTTCATGAGATTTTAGGGAGTCGGATGGCAAGGGAACCCCGGCTGACCTTGAAAATCGTAGGCACACGTGCAGAACTATATTCTTTGTCCCCCAATTTATATAGTGTTTTCGGATCATGCTCTATTTGTTTCTTTAGGATATATAAAATTCATTCGCAAATTTTAATGTTACGTAAAAAAAATTTTTAATCTTAAAATACCTATTTTTGCCCCTTTAATAATTTCTCCCACCACTGATTTCGAAATTCCCTAACTGTCCCTGACTTTTCCTTGAAAAAATTTTTATTTTACCTAATTTTCAAGCAAAGAAATTATTGTTCAACCAAAGTGATAAATTTTCAGACAATAAGATTAACTTGATGAAAAAAAATGAATTATTGACAAAACACATGAATTTTCAATAAAATATTTAAATTGTTAAACAAAAAAAAAAGAATTTTCAACCACGAAGATCGATTTTCTAATGAAAAGACGAATTGTCAACAAAATACATGAATTTTAAACGAAACAGTTGAATTTACAGCAAAAAATGGAATAGTTGAATTTTCAGCTGAAAAAAAATTTGTGAAAAAAAAAGAGAAAATTTTAACAGCATAGTTAAATTTTCAACCAATAATAATAAAAATAATAAAATAATAATTTTCGACTAAAATGATGAATCTTGAACCCAAAAAACGAATTTTCAACAAAAAAATTCAATTTTCAAAAAAAGTTAATTTTAAATTAAAGAGTTGAATTTTCTACCAAAGAAATCAGTGTTTAACCAAAAAAATGAAGCTTGAAACGATAAGATTAATTTTCTACAAAAAAATCAATTATTGACAAAACACATGCATTTTCAATAAAACAGTTAAATTGTTAAAAAAAAATGAATTTTTAACCACGAAGATTGATTTTCTAACAAAAAGACGAATTTTCAACAAAAAAGGGAATATTAGTTGAATTTTCAGAAAAAAAATTTTTGAACAAAAAAAAAGAGGATTTTTTAAACAGAATAGTTAAATTTTCAACCAAAAACATGAATTTTTGACTAAAATTATGAATCTTCAACCCAAAAAATGAATTTTTAAGAAAGTAGAATTTCATTTTAAATAAAAAAAATACAATTAAACAAAAAAAGATAAATTTTCAATAAAATAGTTAAATCGTCAACTAAAAGAGATGAAATTTGAAACAAACAAAAAAAAAAGATTTTTCAACAAAACAATTTAATTTTCAAAAAAAGTTAATTTTAAATTAAACAGTTGAATTTTCTATCGAAGAACTCAGTGTTTAACCAAAAAGATAAGGTGAAAAACGATAAGATTAATTTTCTACAAAAAATAAGAATTATTGACAAAACACATGAATTTTGAATAAAATAGTTAAATTTTCAACTGAAAGAAATGAAATTTGGAACAAACAAAAAAAAACTCATTTTCAACAAGATAATTTAATTGTCAAAAAAAGTTAATTTTAAATTAAACAGTTAAATTTTCTACCAAAGAATTTAGTGTTTAACCAAAAAGATAAAGTTTTAAACAATAAGATTAATTTTCTGCCAAAAAAATTAATTATTGATTTTCAATAAAACAGTTAAATTGTTACAAAAATGAATTTTCAACACAAAGACAAATTTTCAACAAAAAATCGAATAGATGAATTTTCAGCTGAACAAAATTTTTGAATAAAAAAAGAGGAATTTCTAGCACAATAGTTAAATTTTCAACCAATAAGATGAATTTCCGAATAAAATGATAAATCTTGAACCAAAAAAAAGGAATTTTCAATATGATTAATTTTCTAGCAAAACGACAAATTTTCCACAAAATACTTTCATTTTAAATCGAATAGTTGAATTTTCATTTGAAAATGGAATAGCTGAATTTAAGGTTGAAAAAAAATGTTAACCAGAAAAAAGGATTCTTTAACAAAATAGTTAAGTTTTCAACCAAAAAGATGAATTTTCGACCAAAATGATGAATTTCCAACTCAAAAAATGAATTTTTAATCACAAAGATTAGTTTCCTACTAAGAAAGACGAATTTTGAAACTAAAAAAAAAAAAAAAAATTCACAGATTTGAAAAAATATTTTTAACCATAAAAAACGAATTTTCAATTAAAAAAGATAAATTTTCAAACAAAAATAAAATAGTTAAATTCTTTGTTGAAAAATTAATTTTTAATAAATAAAAAACGACTTTTCATTTAAACAGTTGAATTTTCAACCAAAAAGTTTCTCTTTTGTTTCTAAAAAAATGGTTGATTTTTGAACAAAACAATAACATTGTATGCTGTTATGTTGAAACAATATTGTTGATGCAATGTTGCAGCAATATTGCTTCTGTATTGTAACAACATTGATACAGTGTTCAGAAATTATATTGCAACATTGTATCATTGTTGCAACAATATTATCGATGCAATGTTGCAACAATATTATCGATGCAATGTTGCAACAATATTATTGCTGCTATGTTTCAACAATATTGTTGATGCTATATTGCTGCAAATGTTAAAAAATAATATTGCAACGTCGTATCAATGTTGCAAAAATATTTTTGATACAATGTTGCATTAGTATTGCAACAACATTGATACAACGTTGAGAAATAATATTGCAATATTGTATCCATATTGCAGCAATATCGTTACAACAATATTTTGCTCTTATGTTGCAACAATATTGTTCATGCAATATTACAACAATATTTTTGATACAATGTTGTAATAATATTTTTGATGCAATGTTGAAACAATGTTGTTGAAGCAACGTTGGAAAATATTGTTCATTCAAGGTTGCAAAAATAGTGTTAATGTAATGTTGCAACAATATTCTCGATGCAATATTGCTGCCTAATATTGAGAAATAATATTGCAACATTTCAACAACAATATTGTTGATGCAATGTTGTATCAGTATTGTAACCACATTGCAGAAATATTGTTGATGCAATGTTGCAAAAATATTGTTGGTGCTGCATTGCTTCAATAATAGTTTTGTTTTTATGTTGCAACAATATTATTAATGCTATATTGCAAAAATGTTGTTGATTCAATGTTGCAACAATATTGTTGATGCAATGTTGAAACAATGTTGCAATCATATAGATTAGTATCAAAGTTAAAACAATATTGCTGATGCAATGCTGCAAAAATATGGTTGAAGCAACGTTGCAAAATATTGTTGGTTCAACGTTGCAAAAATAGTGTTAATATAATGTTGCAACAATATTGTTTATCCAATATTGCTTGATGCAATATTGCTGCTAATGTTGAGAAATAATAATGCAACATTGTATCAATATTGCAGAAATATTGTTGAAACAAGGTTGCAAAGATGTTGTTGCTGCTGCTTTGTTGCAACAACATCGTTGTTGTTATGTTGCTGCAATGTTGACGATGAAATGTTGCAACAATATTGTTGATGCAATGTTGAAATAATGTTGCAGACATCTTGTATCAGTATTTTAACAACATTGAAATAATGTTACGAAATAATATTGTAACACTGTATCAATGTTGCAGCAATATTATTGATGCAACGTTGCAGCAACATTATTGATGTAATATTGCAGCAATATTGTTGCATCAAAAATATTGTTGATGGAATGTTGAAACAATGTTGCAGCAATATAGAATCAGTATCAGAGTTAAAATAATATTGTTAATGCAATGTTGCAAAAATATTGTTGTTGCATCGTTGCAAAATATTGTTGATTCAACGTTGCAAAAAGAGTGTTTATGTAATGTTGCATCAATAATGTTTATCAAATATTGCTTGATGAAATATTGCTGCTAATGTTGAGAAATAATAATGCAACATTGTATCAATATTGCAGAAACATTGTTGATGCAATGTTGCAAAAATATTGTTGACACTGCTTTGTTGCAACAACATTGCTGCTGTTATGTTGCCACAATGTTGTCGATGCAATGTTACAACAATATTGTTGACGCAATATTGCAACAATATTGTTGATGCAATGTTAAAACAATGTTGCAGCAATATAGAATTAATATCAGAGTTGAAATAATATTGTCAATCCAATGTTGCAAAAAATATTGTTGAAGCAATGTTGCAAAATATTGTTGATTCAACGTTGCAAAAATAGTGTTAATGCAATGTTGCATCAATATTCTCTATGCAATATTGCTGCTAATGTTGAGAAATAATAATGCAACATTGTATCAATATTGCAGAAACATTGTTGATGCAATGTTGCAAAAATATTGTTGCTGCTGCTTTGTTGCAACAACATTGTCGATGCAATGTTGCAACAATATTGTTGATGCAATGTTGCAACAATATT
>CAKNXH010065240.1:0-10814 GCA_932178445.1 Andricus quercusramuli | reverse complement strand
AAAAAAATAGTTGATATTTCAACCAAGAAAAAACGAATTTTCAACAATATAAAAAAATTTCAACAAAAGAGTTCAATTTAAAAAATTACATTTTCAACAAAATAGTAGAATTTCTAACTCAATAGTTAAATTTTCAACCCACAAATATTAATTCTTAACGAAAAATAAAATAATTGATATTTCAACCAAGAAAAAACGTATTTTCAACAAAATAAAAATATTTCAACCAAAGAATTCAGTTTAAAAAATTACATTTTCAACAAAATAGTTTAATTTTTAACTCAATTGATAAATTTTTAACCTACAAAGATGAATTCTCAACTAAAATGATCCAATTTCAAACAAAAAAGATTAAACATTGAGTTTTCAACCAAAAGATGAATTCTCAACGAAAAATAAAATACTTGATATTTCAACCAAGAAAAAACGAATTTTCCACAAAATAAAAAAATTTAAACCAAAGAATTCAGTTTAAAAAATTACATTTTCAACAAAATAGTTGAATTTTTAACTCAATAGTTAAATTTTCAACCTACAAAGATGGAACGAAAAAAAAAGTTGATATTTCAACCAAGAAAAAACGAATTTTTAACTAAATAAAAAAATTTCAGCCAAAGAAATCAGTAAAAAAATCACATTTTCAACAAAATAGTTGAATTTTTAACTCAATAGTTAAATTTTCAACCTAAAAAGATGAATTTTCAACCGAATGATCCAATTTCAAACAAAAAAGATTAGACATTGAGTTTTCAACAGAAAGATGAATTCTCAACGAAAAATAAAATACTTGATATTGCAACCAAGAAAAAACGAATTTTCAACAAAATAAAAAAAATTCAACAAAAGAGTTCAATTTAAAAAATTACATTTTCAACAAAATAGTTGAATTTTTAACTCAATACTTAACTTTTCAACCCACAAATATTAATTCTTAACGAAAAATAAAATAATTGATATTTCAACCAACAAAAAACGAATTTTCAATCAAACAAAAAAATTTTAGACAAAGAAATCAGTTTAAAAAAATTACATTTTCAACAAAATAGTTTAATTTTTAACTCTATTGATAAATTTTTAACCTACAAAGATGAATTCTCAACTAAAACGACGAGTTTTTAACAAAAAATGTCAGCTTTTAACCAAAATGAGAAATTTGGAACCCAGAAGACGAATGTTCACAATTTTTCGTGTTGAAAATGCAACTGTTACTTGTTTCAGTACAATCTTTTTTGTTTGAAATTCGTTAAAACTCGACTATTTAGTTAAAAATGTAATTATTTTACAGAAAGTTAAACTTAAATTAGCTTAAAATTCGATATTTAGTCAAATTTCATCCAGTTCTAATCAAAGAAAGCTGATTGCACACGGCTTGGAACTCACTTTATTGCAAATTCTTATTTTTGGTTGAAGATTCATAATTTTAATTGAAAATTCGTCTCTAGGGTTGAAAATTAAATTTTGATGTTGAAAATTTGTCTTTTTGGTAGAAAATTAATATTTGCAGTTTGAAAAGTCGACTGTTGTATAGAAAATAATTCAATTCTCAACCAATGAGATGAATTTTTAATTAAAATTATGAATCTTCAACCAAAAACCAAAATTTTTAACAAAGTCAAGAAGATTAATTTTTTACCAAAGAACACGAATTTTCAACAAAATCCATGAATTTTCAAGGGGGAAAAATAAATTTTCAATGAAAAAATTTAACAAAATAGTCTAATTTTCAACCAAGAAAATGAATTTTTAACACAGTAGTTCAACTTTTAACCCAGAATTCAAAATTTCTAATGAAAAAGACGGATTTTCAACAAATGATTTTTCAGTCAAGGCACGAAAAAAATTTCATCCAAATCATCAATTTTCAACAGAAAATGAAAAAATTACATTTTCAGATAAAAAACTAATTTTTAATTTAAAAAAAAAATTACAACAAAATAATTTAATTCTCAACCAAAAAGATGAATTTTCAATTATGATGATAAATCTTAAACCAAAGAAAAAAGAATTTTAACAAAGTGTGTTTAATTCCGCGTGAAATGAGCTTTTTTTATTAGAATTGGATGGAATTTGTCTGAGTATCAAATTTTAAACTAATTTAAATTTAGTTTTCAGTAAAATAATAGGGGAAGTAGGGGAAGTGAGGGAAAATAGGGGAAGTGAGGGGACATGAGGGACGGGAGTTTCGGTCGGGTGTACGTCCGTCGTACTTTTTTCCAAGGATGAGGAGCGAGAGGAGTGGATGAGTGGCAAGCAAGGATGAGTGGAGTGAAAGGAGGGGAAATGAGGGGAGGGAAGCTTGAGGAAGTTAGGGGAAATGAGCAGAGGATAAGTGGGGGAGATTAGGGGAAATTATGGGAGAGAAAATAGGGGAAATGGGGTAGGTGTGATATTGGAAGTGAGGGGAAATGAGGGGAGAGTAATTAGGTAAAGTGGTGGAAACGAAGGGCGAGAAATTAAGGAAAATGGAGGTACTGGCGGGAAGGGAAAGGGTTTTATGGGAAGAAAAGTAGGAGAAGTCATGGGAAATGAGTGGAGCGGGAATATGTGAATTGAGCGAATATTAGGGGCGGTAGTTTCGGTTGGCTGTCCATCCATTTGTCGTACTTTTTTCAAGGATGGGAAGTGAGGGAAATGACGGGAGTGAAGAAAGTGGAAATGAGGAGAAATTAAGGGAGGGAAATAGGGGAATGATGGTAGGTGTAGTGGGGGAAGTTATGGGAGAAGTAGTGAAAGAAGTGGGAGGGGAAGTGAGGAGAGGAGAAATAGTGGAAGTGAGGGGGACTGAGAGGAGGGTCTGTAGGTAAAGTGGTAGAAAAGGAGGGGAGGGGAACTAGAGGAAATGAGAGGACGGGAAGTATTACAAGTGAGTAAAAGTGAGGGGAAGTAGAGGAAATGATTGGAAATGACAGTGAGTAGGGTAGGGTAAGTGAGGGCTGGGAAAGGGAAATAAGGGAGATAAGGAGTGGGGAGCTATGGGGAGTGAGTGGTAATGAAGAGAGGGGAAGTAGGGAATGGGAAGTAGGGGAATGGGAGTCTTTATTAGTTGGTAAAACGAGGAGAAGGGAAAGTAGAGGAGGAAAAAATTGGGGAAGGGATGGTGGGGAAGGGAGATAAAACAATTTGTGGTCTTACCATCTCGTCTCAAGACCGTTTTCCACTGTTCGTTTTGCATCGATGGAATCCTCATTGAAATTTTTGGGGAAGATGTTAAATCGATCGGCATATAAGAATCGATCGGACAAATCGGTCTTGAAATTGAACTCAAGGGAGGTGGAAGAGATATTTCTGGAGTTCCAGGAGTCTTCCTGGGCAATTTTTTCAATTCCACTCTCTGTCGTTTGTTGATACTTCCATCCTGATTTTTATATCGCCGACGAGAATACGACTGTGATTTCTCCATTGCCGGAAAGTCTGGCATGCAAATTGTTGGAGCCATCGTAAAACTGAATCTGCAACAAAAAATATATTTTCGTAAATAATAAAATTTTTTTTAAAAATTTAATTTTTTTCAATTCCTTCTTTCCAGCTTCGGAAAAAAATTTCCTGAAAAAATTAATCTGATCCTTTCAACTCACTTAAAATATTAATCAAAATGTTAAAAATAAAAAGTTCCCTCTAAAAATGACGGAAACAAAAATTGTAAATCAAATTTCCTTCCTTCCAACGCAATAAAAGTGTTCACATATTATTCAATTTTTAATGAGTTTAATTTAAAATCCTTTCGTGTTTGAAAAGTTTAATTTTTGATTTTCAATATTTTTTCTGGAATAAAAAAGAAACTTTTTTAATTTTATTTTTATTTTAGAAAATTTTGGTCCTAAATTTTTTCTGGATTGAAAGGGGATGACTGAAAAATCCCGAAAAATAAAATTTCCGAATAATAAACTTCCCGGATTAGAAAATTCCCAATTAATGAAATTCCCAGAAAAGAAAATTTCCGATTAATAAAATTCCCGGATTGGAAAATTAAAAAAGAATAAGATTCCCGAATAATCCCCGAATAATTCCCGAACAGTTTATAATAGTACCGAACTAGAAAATTCCCAACAGTTTATAATATTTCCGAATTTGAAAATTCCCAACAAAAAATTGCCGAATTATAAAATTCCTGTTTTTAAACAATTAGAATTTTTTTAATAAATATCATTTATTGATTAAAAATACAATAATCAAATATTTTGATAAAAAAAATTATTTTTAATGTTTGAAGTTTCTAAAATTTATTGTTTGAATTTGAAATAACAATAATTGAAAAAATATATTTCCAGTTTAAGTTTTGTATAATTAAAATAACCAAATCAATATAATAATATAATAATACAATAATATAATGATAATTAAATAAACAAATATTTGTATAAAAAAATTATATTCAATGTTTGACGTTTCTAAAAATATTATTCGACTTCAAAATAACAACAATTCAAAAAAATATATTTCTAGTTCAAATTTTTCAAAATTTATTACTATTTTAAATTTAAACAATAATTTTCGAAACTTTGAACATTGAAAATAATTTTTTGATACAAATATGTGATTATTGTATTTTCATTCAATAAATAATATAAGTAAAAATTTGTTTAATTATTTAAATTCGAGAATTTTATAATTCGGGACTTTTGTAGTTTGAATATTTTATAATTCGCAAATTTTCTATCGGGAATTTTATTATTCGGAAACTTTAAAATTCGTTAATATTATAAACAATCGGGAATTTTATTATTACGCATTTTCTTAATTCAGAAATTTTATTATTCAGGAATTGTCCAATTCGAGAATTTTATTATTCGGAAATTTAATTTTTCAGAATCTTCAGTCGTCCCATTGTCACATTTTTCAAGGTAAAAAGGGGGATTTTGTTCAATTTTTTTATTCTGAATTGGAAGAGCGAAATTTTTTATTTTTAACATTTTTATTGAGTTGGAAATGAGAACATTTTGGTTTTTTTTTTCTGAATTGGAAGAGGAAAATTTTTATCATTTTTATTCAATTGAAAGGAATAAAATTTTGGTATTTAATTTGTTTCTGAATTGTAAGAGGGACTTTTTTGATTTTTAAAATTTTGAATAATATTTTGATTGAGTTTAAGGGGGTCATATTAATAATTTTAGACATTTTTCTTCAGATGAAAAGTAGGAATTTTTTCTGAATCGGAAAAGAGAAATTTTTTAATCTCAAAATTGTTATTAATTTTATTTTTAATTATTAATTTTTATTCAGTTGGAAGAGAACAAATTTGGGTACTTAATTCGTTTCTGAATCGCAAGAAAGAAAATTCTAGAAAAAAAATTATCAGTTTGATTAATATTTTAATTGAGTTGAAGGGTTCCAGAATAATTTAGACATTTTTCTGCGGATGGAATAGAGGGAATATTTTTTCATTTTTTTTAACGGAAGAGCAAACATTTTTATTTTTTTAATTTTTCTTCAATTTCGGATTTTTATATTATACATATTTTCTTTTAATTTTTATCCAACAACTGATATTCTATTAAATTTTATTTAAAAGAATTAGTTCAAATCGTTTCCAAAATTTTGAAATCACTTAATATTTAAAAATTTGTTATTACTGATTTTTAAATTGTTTTTGCGCACGCGCATTTACCGCTAGGTTCTAGAACGTAATTTAATAATATTCTGAGTGAACAATCACTATTCATTTATTCGGGTATTTATAGCTTCAGGATAATTCAGAAGCTTAAACCGTTCAATTATTCTTTTGATCAAAGTTCCGGAAGTCCGTTAATGACCCCATTAATTGGTGTCGATTGATACCAAATTGGAAGAGTTAAAAGTTCCACTGCTCGCAAATTTGCATGTCTCAAATTCAAACTGTTAAAAAAAAATTATTTATTCACTTAAAAAAAAAATGTAAGCCTTGCCTGGGAAGAAAAACGAAAGCCTCATTGCAAAAGTAGCGATTGGTCAAACCTGAATAGAATCAAAAGGGGTACCTGGCCAACCTGGATAATTTAAATAATATAATTCAACGTTCCAAGAAAAATCATACATTTCTCTTCACGTGCCGGATTTTTCGACGAGGGTTGTTTCGAGTTTGATAGTTGCTAGTGGGGAACAATTGGGGCTCGGTTCATGAGATTTTAGGGAGTCGGATGGCAAGGGAACCCCGGCTGACCTTGAAAATCGTAGGCACACGTGCAGAACTATATTCTTTGTCCCCCAATTTATATAGTGTTTTCGGATCATGCTCTATTTGTTTCTTTAGGATATATAAAATTCATTCGCAAATTTTAATGTTACGTAAAAAAAATTTTTAATCTTAAAATACCTATTTTTGCCCCTTTAATAATTTCTCCCACCACTGATTTCGAAATTCCCTAACTGTCCCTGACTTTTCCTTGAAAAAATTTTTATTTTACCTAATTTTCAAGCAAAGAAATTATTGTTCAACCAAAGTGATAAATTTTCAGACAATAAGATTAACTTGATGAAAAAAAATGAATTATTGACAAAACACATGAATTTTCAATAAAATATTTAAATTGTTAAACAAAAAAAAAAGAATTTTCAACCACGAAGATCGATTTTCTAATGAAAAGACGAATTGTCAACAAAATACATGAATTTTAAACGAAACAGTTGAATTTACAGCAAAAAATGGAATAGTTGAATTTTCAGCTGAAAAAAAATTTGTGAAAAAAAAAGAGAAAATTTTAACAGCATAGTTAAATTTTCAACCAATAATAATAAAAATAATAAAATAATAATTTTCGACTAAAATGATGAATCTTGAACCCAAAAAACGAATTTTCAACAAAAAAATTCAATTTTCAAAAAAAGTTAATTTTAAATTAAAGAGTTGAATTTTCTACCAAAGAAATCAGTGTTTAACCAAAAAAATGAAGCTTGAAACGATAAGATTAATTTTCTACAAAAAAATCAATTATTGACAAAACACATGCATTTTCAATAAAACAGTTAAATTGTTAAAAAAAAATGAATTTTTAACCACGAAGATTGATTTTCTAACAAAAAGACGAATTTTCAACAAAAAAGGGAATATTAGTTGAATTTTCAGAAAAAAAATTTTTGAACAAAAAAAAAGAGGATTTTTTAAACAGAATAGTTAAATTTTCAACCAAAAACATGAATTTTTGACTAAAATTATGAATCTTCAACCCAAAAAATGAATTTTTAAGAAAGTAGAATTTCATTTTAAATAAAAAAAATACAATTAAACAAAAAAAGATAAATTTTCAATAAAATAGTTAAATCGTCAACTAAAAGAGATGAAATTTGAAACAAACAAAAAAAAAAGATTTTTCAACAAAACAATTTAATTTTCAAAAAAAGTTAATTTTAAATTAAACAGTTGAATTTTCTATCGAAGAACTCAGTGTTTAACCAAAAAGATAAGGTGAAAAACGATAAGATTAATTTTCTACAAAAAATAAGAATTATTGACAAAACACATGAATTTTGAATAAAATAGTTAAATTTTCAACTGAAAGAAATGAAATTTGGAACAAACAAAAAAAAACTCATTTTCAACAAGATAATTTAATTGTCAAAAAAAGTTAATTTTAAATTAAACAGTTAAATTTTCTACCAAAGAATTTAGTGTTTAACCAAAAAGATAAAGTTTTAAACAATAAGATTAATTTTCTGCCAAAAAAATTAATTATTGATTTTCAATAAAACAGTTAAATTGTTACAAAAATGAATTTTCAACACAAAGACAAATTTTCAACAAAAAATCGAATAGATGAATTTTCAGCTGAACAAAATTTTTGAATAAAAAAAGAGGAATTTCTAGCACAATAGTTAAATTTTCAACCAATAAGATGAATTTCCGAATAAAATGATAAATCTTGAACCAAAAAAAAGGAATTTTCAATATGATTAATTTTCTAGCAAAACGACAAATTTTCCACAAAATACTTTCATTTTAAATCGAATAGTTGAATTTTCATTTGAAAATGGAATAGCTGAATTTAAGGTTGAAAAAAAATGTTAACCAGAAAAAAGGATTCTTTAACAAAATAGTTAAGTTTTCAACCAAAAAGATGAATTTTCGACCAAAATGATGAATTTCCAACTCAAAAAATGAATTTTTAATCACAAAGATTAGTTTCCTACTAAGAAAGACGAATTTTGAAACTAAAAAAAAAAAAAAAAATTCACAGATTTGAAAAAATATTTTTAACCATAAAAAACGAATTTTCAATTAAAAAAGATAAATTTTCAAACAAAAATAAAATAGTTAAATTCTTTGTTGAAAAATTAATTTTTAATAAATAAAAAACGACTTTTCATTTAAACAGTTGAATTTTCAACCAAAAAGTTTCTCTTTTGTTTCTAAAAAAATGGTTGATTTTTGAACAAAACAATAACATTGTATGCTGTTATGTTGAAACAATATTGTTGATGCAATGTTGCAGCAATATTGCTTCTGTATTGTAACAACATTGATACAGTGTTCAGAAATTATATTGCAACATTGTATCATTGTTGCAACAATATTATCGATGCAATGTTGCAACAATATTATCGATGCAATGTTGCAACAATATTATTGCTGCTATGTTTCAACAATATTGTTGATGCTATATTGCTGCAAATGTTAAAAAATAATATTGCAACGTCGTATCAATGTTGCAAAAATATTTTTGATACAATGTTGCATTAGTATTGCAACAACATTGATACAACGTTGAGAAATAATATTGCAATATTGTATCCATATTGCAGCAATATCGTTACAACAATATTTTGCTCTTATGTTGCAACAATATTGTTCATGCAATATTACAACAATATTTTTGATACAATGTTGTAATAATATTTTTGATGCAATGTTGAAACAATGTTGTTGAAGCAACGTTGGAAAATATTGTTCATTCAAGGTTGCAAAAATAGTGTTAATGTAATGTTGCAACAATATTCTCGATGCAATATTGCTGCCTAATATTGAGAAATAATATTGCAACATTTCAACAACAATATTGTTGATGCAATGTTGTATCAGTATTGTAACCACATTGCAGAAATATTGTTGATGCAATGTTGCAAAAATATTGTTGGTGCTGCATTGCTTCAATAATAGTTTTGTTTTTATGTTGCAACAATATTATTAATGCTATATTGCAAAAATGTTGTTGATTCAATGTTGCAACAATATTGTTGATGCAATGTTGAAACAATGTTGCAATCATATAGATTAGTATCAAAGTTAAAACAATATTGTTGATGCAATGCTGCAAAAATATGGTTGAAGCAACGTTGCAAAATATTGTTGGTTCAACGTTGCAAAAATAGTGTTAATATAATGTTGCAACAATATTGTTTATCCAATATTGCTTGATGCAATATTGCTGCTAATGTTGAGAAATAATAATGCAACATTGTATCAATATTGCAGAAATATTGTTGAAACAAGGTTGCAAAGATGTTGTTGCTGCTGCTTTGTTGCAACAACATCGTTGTTGTTATGTTGCTGCAATGTTGACGATGAAATGTTGCAACAATATTGTTGATGCAATGTTGAAATAATGTTGCAGACATCTTGTATCAGTATTTTAACAACATTGAAATAATGTTACGAAATAATATTGTAACACTGTATCAATGTTGCAGCAATATTATTGATGCAACGTTGCAGCAACATTATTGATGTAATATTGCAGCAATATTGTTGCATCAAAAATATTGTTGATGGAATGTTGAAACAATGTTGCAGCAATATAGAATCAGTATCAGAGTTAAAATAATATTGTTAATGCAATGTTGCAAAAATATTGTTGTTGCATCGTTGCAAAATATTGTTGATTCAACGTTGCAAAAAGAGTGTTTATGTAATGTTGCATCAATAATGTTTATCAAATATTGCTTCATGAAATATTGCTGCTAATGTTGAGAAATAATAATGCAACATTGTATCAACGTTGCAGAAACATTGTTGATGCAATGTTGCAACAATGTTGTCGATTCAATGTTGAAACAATGTTGCAGCAATATTGCATACGTATTGTAACAAAAATGATACAACGTTGAGGAATAATATTGCAACATTATATCCATAATGCAGCAATATTGTTGCAGCAATATTTTTCTCTTATATTGCAACAATATTGTTGATGCAAAATTGCAATAATTTTATTGATGTAATGTTGCAACAATATTGTTGATCCAATGTTGAAAAAATATTGCAGCCACCTTGTATCAGTATTTTAACAACATTGAAACAATGTTAAGAAATAATATTGTAACACTGTATCAATGTTGCAGCAACATTATTGATGTAATATTGCAGCAATATTGTTGCATCGAAAATATTGTTGACGCAATGTTGAAACAATGTTGCAGCAATATATAATTAGTATCAGAGTTAAAATAATATTGTTAATGGAATGTTGCAAAAATATTGTTGAAGCAATGTTGCAATATATTGTTGATTCAACGTTGCAAAAAGAGTGCTGATGTAATGTTGCAAAATAATGTTTATCAAATATTTTTTGATGCAATATTGCTGCTAATGTTCAGAAATAATAATGCAACATTGTATCAATATTGCAGAAACATTTTTGATGCAATGTTGGAAAAATATTGCTGCCACTGCTTTGTTGCAACAACATTGTTGCTTTTATGTTGCCACAATGTTGTCGATGCAAAGTTACAACAATATTGTTGACGCAATGTTGCAACAATATTGTTGATGCAATGTTGAAACAATGTTGCAGCAATATAGAATTAATATCAGAGTTGAAATAATATTGTCAATCCAATGTTGGAAAAAATATTGTTGAAGCAATGTTGCAAAATATTGTTGATTCAACGTTGCAAAAATAGTGTTA
>CAKNXH010065237.1:0-13392 GCA_932178445.1 Andricus quercusramuli | reverse complement strand
ATCGATCTGAGGCGATTAATGCCCCAAAATCCTACTAACAAATGCACGTAGGAACTTAAATTTTTTACGTAAACTTCCGGAAAATCAAGGGTGAAATATGCTTCACTAAGAATCGCGAGAATGACAGTAAGTGCGTCCATCCTGAAGGTTTGAAAACAACTGAAAACTTTTGAGATAAGGTCCTTCCATTTATAGACATAGGTTTTCTATTGTACCTATGCAGTTGCTCTTTCTCACCTCAGCCAAGCTATTACAAAAACTGTGATACAGGTGTGAAAGAGCTCCACGAGATAGAAGGACTGAGTAAAAGCAAGGATACAAAAATTTTTGCTTCTCTTCTAACGTATTGTAACATTTTCCAACATTTACAAAATTCGTAGGCACTACTCGAAACACATACACACACACACTCACACCAACAGAGTATCTGTAAGAGGGAAAAGGGTATGTCCATGTACGTGTGTAGGAGGAAGAGAGAGAGAGAGAGAGAGAGAGAGAGAGAGCGAGAAGTATAAGTCGAAAGAAAGACTTGATTCAGAATATACTCTAGTGCCAAAAAAAATATTCATTTTAACAATAACATTTTTTCAAAAATAAATTAAAATAAGAATAACAAAATTTTTGTTTCAAAAAGTTTTTTGGTACTTTCTTAAGAAAAAAAAAATTAGATCCACATTCGTCAAGTAAGGGCCCAATCCCCTCCACTAGTCTAGTTTTCGTTTTGTGAAGAGAGGCGGAGAGGATGGCTTATCTATAAAAACTCCAGGTAATCTCATATATGTTTCAGTTGTACCATACACCTTGTTTCTAAACTATACTATGTCTGAGTCTCAAAGTCAAGTGTTGAGAATGAGTGGTAGCGGTGATCAAGATTCTAGTGAATCTTCTTTACAAAACGTTTTACAACAACAGAACTTTGTAAAAAAGCGAAAAGCAGTGGAGGAAGAAAAATCTACTGAAAGTGAAGTTATTAAAAAAGTAAAAAATTCTCGTCTGTATCATCTTATTCTATCCACGGCTTACGAATTGAACAATTCAGCCTCAAAAAAACTCTTTGTTGGCCTCGAAATCCAACCCGATGGCTGTTTTGAATCAGTTATACGAATACTCGGTAATTGTTCGCGAGGGTTATCTTTAAACCTGTCAGAATGGACACAGTTAGTAAATAAATTCAATGTAATTATACCAGCTTGTGTTTACTACATCATACTCTGCAAAAGCTGTTTTAATTGAGAAAATCAACGAGGAGGATGAATGCAGAGGAGCGAATGGAGAGTTGAAAGGAAAAAAGGCTAAATATTCACAAGGAGTCGTGATGCAAATGCCCACATTTGAAGGGCTTGTCAACGTGGTCGTTTGCGTCGATGAACGAGTTAGACGTTTGCAGAGGATTGTGGCTGATGTCGAGCATTGTAAAAATATACCTTTGGAAGAACTGTGTAATTACTTCAAGTCGGAGAATATGAAAAATCCATCCGATGAATTTATCAAGCACCTTGTCAAGGCAAAATACGACTTTCTCAAGGAACAAGTGAAAAATAAACTCCCCTCATCATTTGTTGAACTATATCTTGATATTGTTTTTCTTGAATTAACTGTGGTGTTACATAGTTTCATCGCAAGTGAAGTGAAGGATATCAGTATCCTTAAAAAATAAAAAAAATAAACGTGTGACACTAAAGAACTTTTTTCGAAACTTTTGTCCGTACAACGTGTGTGCTTTGTACATGTTAACTATGTTTTCATGACTTTTCATGATAATATATTTTTTCTAAACCTCTATGTGAATAATATGTGTATATGTGTATGAAATGTGTACGAAAAAAGTATGTGAGTGATGAATTGTATGAAAAAAAAGACTTTGTCTTGTATGAAAACAATCACGAATAATGTAAATCTTGTGCAGTATTTTACACAATTTGATATCTTTATAAAAAATTCATGTTACACGCATCGAAGTTTTATTTTTTGACTTTTTCAAACATATACAATTTTCGTAATGAATAAATCGAATTTTTTATCACGTAAAATGATGTAGTTTTTTTTCTTATTTATCCTATTCCTTTATTATTAGATATAATAAAAATAATAAATTCATGTCTCAATAGTTTAGATAACTATTTGAAAAAAACAATATTCTTTCGATTTTTAGTTTTTCGTTTTGTAGGTATTTCTATAACTCTCGCTTTCATCATTCTCGACACTTGTCTCTCGTTTCCTTTCTTGCTGTTCTCACGAGTAAGATAAGCAGGTGCAGTATCTACAATCACTGTTCAAATACGAAGGCTGGAAAGATTTTTCGTTTTCTCATAGCATCCAAGTACAGGTGGAAACATAGGAAAAAGGTAATAAAATGAAAATGGCCAAAAATGTGTCGGGGAAGGCGCGCGGTGGCCCCAACGCGGAGGTTGCCTCCAGATCAGCTAATATTGGAGGCAAACACCGGCCGCGGCGCATTCATCAGCTCATACCTGCGCCGGTCCAGGCTCGATAAGCTTATATGCCTGGCGCGCGCGTACCGGTTGCGAAACATGAAAAGCTAATACGTTCCGCACGCGGGGTTTGGTTTTTAAAGTCTAGGTTTTATACGAGACTAAAATTTTGAAGTGTCTCATTTTTAACTTTTTTTTTTTTTTCCAGATATAAATTATAAAAAGCTATAAAACAGGTCGATGAAATGAATATTCACTAGTATACATAATGGACACACGATGGAAACATCCATTTACCTCCATGATTTGTGGGCCAAAAGGTTGTGGAAAAACATTTTCTGTAAAAAAATTTCTTCATCATGTCAAGAAAATGTGTGATGTTAATTTTGAACGTATTTTATTCTATTATTCAGAATGGCAATCAGCGTATTCAGAATATGGAAAGTTGTTTGAATTTCACGAGGGTTTGCCCCAGGCATCTGATTACTCGAGCGACAATCGAGCTAAACTCGTCATTATCGATGATCTTATGCGTGAATCATCCAATAATACTATTGTCGACCTATTTACAAAAGGTAGTCATCACAAAAACCTTAGTGTAATTTTTATATCACAAAATTTATTTCATCAAGGGCATGGTCAGAGTGATATATCCCTTAATGCTAATTATATCGTCGTTTTCAAAGATCCTCGAGATCGAGCTCAATTACAACACCTTACACGACAAATATATCCGGAAAACCCACGTTTTTTACAAGAAAGTTATCATGATGCAACTTCGAAACCCCATGGTTATCTTCTTCTAGATTTAAAACAATCCACACCCGATAATTGCCGTTTTAGAACAAATATTTTTCCGACTGATGATTTTTCCTATGTTTACATTCCTCAGAAAGGTATAAAGAGTAGTAGTGACACTGTGGAAATACCAGTTGTACGTTTGTAATGGCGGTGGACACACGTAAACATATCGGTAAAAAAAACACCATAGCATTACATGCAGTGTGTCGGTTGAATTCTAATCAACGCGGTGCGATTCTGCGTACAGCTGACACAAAGCTTATTAAATGCATATGTGAGTGTGCTCTTAATGTACTAGCTGGAAATATACTGTGGAAATGTACTGTGGAAATGTACAAAAAACGTTTTATCGTACAAAAAGGTGGATTTCTCCCTTTACTACTTGCTCCGATAATTGGTGGTCTTCTTTCAAACATTTTTAAAAGTTAGTTTTTTCATAAATATGGAACACGCAAGGAAAATGGTTTTAATTCCCAGTGAACAGGTCGAAAAATATAAGCAGCAGGTTTTGGACGAACAGACCTCTGTCTTATCACCGTCATCACTTCCTGTTTCCTCACCATTCTCAGGCGATGTTTACAAAGCTTTACTCACAAATCCCAGCACAACCACTCAAACTCCTAGCAATATTATGAAACGTCTTGATGCTGAAATGAGTCAAATACTTTATTCACCCTTTTTAAAAGATGAGCATGAAAAATGGAAAATGTATCAACAGATTTTACAGAAATATCTATTTTTTGTCGATGAGGCTAGAAATATAAAAAATAAAAAGAAAGATACAAATAGTACGAAAAAGAACGAAGGAGATGATAATAATGGTAATCAATCTTTAAATGATAATAGGATACTTTCAACTATTCCCAGAAGTTTTGCTCTGAAAGGAAATATATTACTTGAACGTCTTTCTAAACCTGATGCTCGTGAACGCTTAAAGTGGAATGAACGTGGTACAGTTTTTATTGATGAAGAGTGTGTCAAAGATTCAAATATCTCAGAGTTGATAAACGATGCATTAAGATTGAGAAAGAGCGTAAACCCAGTTGGGAGACAGCAGTTTGCTGTGGTCCTTCAACAACTTGGTTTACCACGTGAAATCGTAGGGAACAAGGAATATTGGAAACGTAGTGTGTTATCTACTACACCGGTTTCGGTTTCACGAAAACCAAAAACTTTGCCGGTTACAACAACAACAACAACCAAAGTAGTAGGTAGAAAACACGGAGGTTTTGAAGATTTTTTGGTAACGGACGACGAGGATAGTAGTACCAACAGCGATAGAGAAGATAAGAGTGGAGGTAAGCGTAGCAGAAGTAAAAATCGCCTTTCTCGAAAAAAGGAAGGTAGCACTGGAAGTGGGAATAAAAATAAAAAAAAGTGGTTTAAAATAACTTTTTAAAAACAATGAGTTTATTACACGATACTTATTATGACCCCTCTCACCCCGCGTCTTATGGTGGTATTGATAAATTAGCTAATGCTGTACGTGGGAAAATTTCACGAGCAAATGTAATTGACTGGTTGAAAAGTCAAACTGCTTATAATATGCATGTCCCTATACGTCACAAGTTGAAGCGAAGACATTACAATTTAAATAACATAGATCAGCTTTGGGAGTGTGACTTGGTTGATTTGAAAAGTTTGAAAACTTACAACGACGATTTCTCATACTTACTTGTAGTGATTGACGCTGTGAGTAAATACGCATGGGTCGAACCACTTCGTGATAAAACCACGTTGGAAGTAAAAAATTCTTTTGAACGTATTCTCAAAGGAAAGGAAAAACGATTTCCACTGTTTGTACAAACTGACAAGGGGAAAGAGTTTCTTGGACAAATTTTTCAAAAGTTTTTATCAGCATGCAACATCATATTTCGTACTGTACGCGATCCTAATGTTAAAGCAGCAATAGTCGAGCGATTTAATCGCACTCTCAAGGAACGTATGTGGCGTTATTTCACACATAAAAACACTCATCGGTATATTGATGTTTTACAAAACATTGTCCAGGCTTACAATAATGCACGACATTCGAGTATTGGCATGGCACCATCAGCAGTAACTCTAGATAATGCCGCGATTGCACTTTCAAATATACAAAGAAAATATGGCAGAAAGTCATTGAAATGTAAAAAGCCTAGATATAAGTCCGGCGATCTTGTGCGCATCAGTAGAGAGAGAGGTGCCTTCGATAAAGGTTATGAAGCTGGCTGGACTGAAGAGCTTTTTGAAATGAAACGGGTAATTAGCTCACGAAAACAGTCGACTTGTGTTTACGAATTGCAAGATCTTACAGGTGAAGCTATTGAGGGACTTTTTTATGAGCGTGAATTGTCAGAAGTGAAGAAAGAAGATAAACACAATAATAACGAGGAGTTTATAATTGAACGAGTAATTCAAACAAAAGGAAAAGGATCTAAGCAACGATATTTTGTCAAGTGGGCCGGTTACCCGGATAAATTTAACTCTTGGATCCCAGCATTAGATCTCAAAGTCTTAAAATGAATGAGGATCAATTTCATATAATACTACCAAGTAATAGTAGTATGAAGTATTTTCCAAATAATACTACAACCCGTTTTACAACTCAACTCCCTCACGAGATTAGTCTACACGGTCGTTGGGTGGTAGGACTGGCAGAAATTCAATTCCCGCGAACATTTCTACATGTAAGACACGATTCATCAAACTCAATGGAAAATCGTGTCGCTCTTTTGTCAAATGTGAATAAAACAAGGAAAGATGTAGAAGAAGAAGGAACTTATGATGATGATGATGATGATGGTGATAATAACGCACAGAGTGAGAATCAAGAACCTGAAATGCTGGGAAAAGACTTGCTTGAAAAGTTTTCACTGCCTTATGTAATAAAAAGTGACACTGAACGTGATGAACTTGAAGATAACGAAATTAGAAAAAATTATGAGAGTAATGTGTTGGATGGTGTGTGGAAGAAGCCGCTAGTCTGTTTCTTTCGACCCGGTGTTTATAGAAAGATAAGCGATCTCGTTAAAGTCATAAACGATACAACGATTGGACGTGGTCATGTGAAACTAATTTTTAGAGAGGAAGAAGATTGTTATGTAAGAATTGAGAAAATTTGTTCAGATACTTGTAACATAAGTGGTCGTCACTTTTTTGTAATTAGTGAAAAAGTATCACGTATTCTAGGGTTCGCACCTCAGGAATTGGTATCTGTTGATACACATTTTGCGAAACATCCACCTAGCCTAGCTCGAGGTCTTCCTGAAAAAATGTTTATTTACTGTGATATATGTGAACCACGCATCACAGGTGATTCTCAAACACCACTTTTACGAATAATACCTGTTGCAACTCAAAATTACGTATTTGCATCTACACAGATCACGCAGTTTGCTTCACCTAATTACATTCCCCTTTTACATACTGAGGTCATCTCGGCCTACCAATACCATTCGAGTTTGGTACTCTTACTGTCACACTTCATTTCAAACGAATTGATTAGAAAAAATATAAAGTCTGTATACAGTGGATGTTTTGAGAATGCAGCCAGAAGAAAAAGAAGGAAAGAAATAAATGAACAGAGAATGAGTCCTTACGTAGAGTATTATACGACACAAGTGGGAGGGGGTGGTATATCAAAAGTTTATGTCGGTTCGAGATATCAGAGAGGACATGGAATTGGAAGTTTTCTTGGGGGCCTTTTCCGTCGAGTTTTACCGATACTCGCGCGCGGTGCACGTACAGTCGGTAAGGAGGCTTTACGTGCAGGAGTTAACGTTTTAAACGATGTTGACAACAAAACTCCTCTCAAATATGCTTTCCATAACCGCTTCAAGGAGTCTGGAGAGAATCTTAAGAGACAAGCAATTGACAAAATTGAAAATATCATGAGCGGATCTGGTTATAAAATCGCAGCAAGAAATTTGAACACTCAGTTGAATAGCGCGCGCAGTAGGTCGCGTATCGTAGGAGGAAAACGCAAGAGGAATATAAAAAAAGGAGTCAAGAGAATCCGTCGGACTAGAGCAAAAAATAATAAAAAGAGTAGTAAAATTAAAAAGAAGACAAAGAAAACAAAGAAGAAGAAAACGAGTAAAGTTACAAGAAAACAGAAACGTGGTCGTTTATTTGGTGAAAAGAATCAAATTATTGATATTTTTGGAAATAAGTGAAATTGAGTAATGTCCTTTTTACACTCTCATTCCAGCGAATGTTTGAAAACTGAATTGGATCTTTTTTCACTACCACCAACTCAAACTTCTATCGAGAGCGCGCAATGGGTCCATTACATTCCCGTTTCCTCCCTGACAGACGATTCTCCGATAGAATTCGTTATCCCTGGTCACGGCGAAGAATACATCGATCTCCCACACACAATGCTCAGTGTAAAAGTCAAATTGGAAGCTCCAGAAAAAACTGCAGCAAATTCTGCGAATTTGGACAAAGTGGCGCCAGTGAACAATCTACTTCACTCAATATTCAATCAGGTGGATGTGTACTTCAATCAAAAACTCGTATCCCCACCAAACAATGCTTACGCGTACCGAGCATACATCGAAACATTACTCAATTATGGACCCGCCGCAAAAAAGAGTCATCTGACAAGCGTCCTGTGGTATACCGACACTGCGGGAAAAATGGAAGATTTATCAACAGAGGGTACAGGTTTCAATATCCGTCGAGGATTCTTTGGTGCAGGCCAGACATTGGACCTTATCGGACATTTGCATTGCGATATTTTCAACCAAAACAAATTTCTTCTCAACGGTGTCGAAATGCGTCTACGGTTTGTTCGAACAAAGGACTCTTTTTGTCTCATGGATCCAACCAACGAGTACAGTCTACATATCATGGAAGCGACTCTTTTAGTTCGAAGGTGCAAAATAAGCCCAGGAGTTCCACTTGGACACGCAAAAGCTCTTTCTCAAGGTACGGCAAAATATCCGATTACAAGGGTCGAAGTCAAGACACTCACTCTACACGCTGGAATTCACGGGGATACTCTAGACAACGTGATTCTCGGACAGCTACCCAAAAGAGTGATCATAGGTTTTGTGGAGAATAGAGCATTTACCGGTAATAAGGATCTAAACCCATTCAATTTTAAACATTATAAAATTAACTTTTTACCTCTTTACATTGATGGCACACAAATTTCCTCAAAACCATTACAACCAGATTTTACGAAAGAGCTTCTATATGTTGACGGTTATCACACTCTATTTTCTGGAACTGGTATTCATTTTCTAAGTGAGGGTAATGACATTGGTCGTTATGATTACGGTAATGGTTACTGTCTTTTTGCTTTTGACCTCACACCTGACCTATCTGCAAACTGTTATTCTCACTGGAACCTTGTAAAACATGGTAGTCTTCACGTCGAGGGAAGATTCGAGGAAGCACTTGTCAAGACGATAAACTGCATTGTTTACGCTGAATATGATAACGTTTTAGAAATATTCGCGTCCAGACAAGTTATTGTTGACTTTGGAGGATAAGATCCAGCGTCCACTTCTCAGAGTCTGTGATCATAAATCATTTTGCTCTATGCAACACCTGTTTAGACGAACAGCATCAGTCCTAAGTAAACATGCGAGCTGTAATCAGCGGTCATTACACTGGAAACTGTCGCGTTGATTAGTTGCCTTGTACTGGTCTCTCGTTTTATCTCAATACCAGAATCTTTGTCGTCAACTCTAGCGCCACATAAACTTTCTTGCCAGGAACGGGATATGGACTACGTGATAGATATTCAAGGATTCCGAAGTCTCGAAGATCAGTTTATCGCCAAAGAAGTGGCTCTAGTTGCTGTGGATAAGAATTATACTGCACACTGGATATCAGCACCACCACACCCCTTCTCAGACCTGCCTAATCGAACACGACAACAAAACAATTGGCTCACGTGTTATTATCATGGGATCGAGTGGTTCGAGGGAGAGGTCCCAGTGAAGCATTTGCACTCAAACCTCAGAGAAGTCGCCAAGACAGCAGGTCAGATATACACACGTGGGCGGGAAAAAGCTAAACTTTTGCAAAATATTATGAGTCGGCAAATTGTCAATTTAGAGGAATTAAAATGTCCTGCTTTCAAAAAATTAAATATTACCAACGAGTACTGTTTCCATCATGGTGTAAAGAAGGGAGAAATCTTTACGTGTGCTCTGAACAATGCTTTTAAAGTAAAAAATTGGTTGCAGGATCAGAGAAAAGAAGAAATGATGCTTCGCAATATACCCAACCGTAATCAGAGCCTGTCTTCAATCAAGAAAATCAAAACCTTAACAATCAGTGAACCTCTACCAGAGTCAGTGCCATTGCGGACGGGTGTGGACAATATTGAGAGATCAGTGGAAAAAATCAATGAACAATCTACATCACGTGAAGTAAATCAGTTATTACCAAATTTACAATCGCTTGCCAATCCGAGAAAAAAGGATGAACAGTTTGGAGGTTCTTCAAGCAATTCGGACTATACCAGCGTGTACAGCTGGGGTGTTTCCAGCGGATCGAATTCCGAAAATCTGGATGAGACCGGCCTGTATAGTTGCAAACCTTGACGGGGCAAAGAAACCTGGATCGCACTGGGTTGCTATGCATGTGAGTAAAAATGGCCGAGGAACGTACTTTGACAGCTATGGATTGCCGCCTCTTATCCCTCAACATCTTTATCGTCTGCGAGAAAATTGCACCTTGTTCAGGTGGAATACAACGCAATTACAAAGTGCGTCTTCGGATGTGTGTGGTCAGTTTTGTGTTATGTTTCTTCATCATATGTGTAATGGTTATTCTTTGTGCGAGTTTACCAAACTTTTTACGACTGATTTAGTAGAAAATGATCGCATTGTCGTGAATTTTCACAAAAGACTATTAAATAAATGTAAAATTAGGTCTAGCGTTTTGCGACAACCAACAGACGTGCTTCGAGGTGGGTATTATGATCGTGGGGTAATTAATACGCATCTTGCATCTTGCGTTCAATCTTGTTCGTCACAACTCGCTACATTATATCTTTTATAAGTAAGGTATACGTATTTTAAATGTATAGTTTTAAGAGTCATTCGTCTGCTCGCATGGTTTCTCTTTTGCTCGCTCTCTTTCTCTGTTTTATAATCGTCTTGGTTTATGTTATATGATTAACAATCTACGTTTTTGTATGCATTAGTGTGTGTGCGTGTTTCTGTGTGTTTGTGTGGAAGAAGGAGTTGGAAATTTTAAGTTGAAAATTATGGGTATCCCAGACAACGAAAATGTAATGAGTTGTAAAATAATCTTTAGTTTTTATGTATGCACATTCTTAGTTCATATTATATGATTAACCATGCATGTGTTCGTATGTGTGTGTGTGTGTGTGTGCGTGTGCGTGTGTAAGAGGGAGTTTTAAATTTTAAGTTCAAAATTATCGGTATCTAAGACTACGAAAATGTAATGAGTTATAAAATAATTTTTAGTTTTTATGTATGTATATTTAACTCTAAAATAGGTTAATATTTTCTGAAATGTAAAACAGTTTTGGTAGGTCTATTTCGATGTAAGGTTTTTTTGACAAAAATTGAATAAATCTACTTTCATAGTCTTATGATTTACCTTTCCTCTATTTTATATTATTATTTTCATAAACTTATTTCACTGATAAATGAACATTAAATTTTGTTTATTAAAATTATTCAATTTAAAACATTAATTGTCTAGTTAAAAATATCAAAAAGCGTTTGAGTATATTTTTCTCTGGGGAAACCCCAACATTATTACGTCACAAGGCCCTGAACTCGCCAGTCGGGAATCTCCTATCTCCACTCCTACGCCCTTTCCATTTTCAAGTTTGGGAACTCCATGTGTGACGTCACTAGACCCAGAATTTTCCAGGTCGGGGTTCCCTTTTCCCCTCTCCAACTACATAGAGCTCGACTAGTCTGTCTTATCTGCTGCGACGTATCGGGGCCAGACGCGGGGTGCGGGTCAGAGAGGGGGATTAGGCCACGCCCATTACGGCGCCCCATAGTTGTCATATACTACTCAGGCTCATTGGAAACTTGGTTCAGAATGCCATTCAAAACCATCAGAACATTGCTACCAACAGAAGAAGAACGATCTAAACATTTACCTCATCCTCATTGATGGCTTCTAGGAGGCTACTGAAGAGCTGAACCTTCGGACATGCACAGGGTAAGAGGGGAAGGGAGGGAAAGCTCCACGCCCCGGTCAAAAAGACCGGTGTACGGGCTGCAGGTTAATTGTTTAATAAGTCCCTTGTAATCAAGAAGCAGTCACCAACATATTTTCAAATAACTTATTTTGTAGTAATGTTCATGAGTTTTGCACATTATTTGTCATCAGATGTTAATTCGTTTAATTCGGTTGCGGCTTATATTAGGGTTACCAAACGTCCTCCTTCGGGAGGACATGTCCTCCTTCACCGCCTTGTCCTCCCGAGTCCTCCCTTCTTTGAAAATGTCCTTCTTTCTGACAAAAATGGCATGTTTTTCTTTTTTTTTTTATCTTTCACGATGTTATAGTGAGAGATGGAGTCGTGTTATTGGTCTTACCGGGTATCGTGTAACCTAATTTGTAAAAATAAAATCATTCTATTGAACATTCGTGGTTTGCAATATTTGAAATTCAAAAAACCTGTCTTCACTATGCTAGTAAGTTAAGGTTAGGTTAGGAAATTTTCAGGTGTCCTCCTTTCGAACTGTGAAGGAATGGTAACCCTACTTATATATTTTTTTAAAGCTGATACCTAAGTATAATAATTAAAACGACTATTAGAAGGTATTTCTCAAATGAATCAACTATATTATTTTATTTTGATTTATAAATTTAGGTTGCAAAATAACCCTTAGGGGCCATCCATAAACCACGTAGCCAGATTTTGGTCACTTTTGAGCCCCTCCCTCCCCCGATGAGGTTTATCGTAGCTTTTTTCCAGACCCCCCACCCCCTCCTAGAAAAACACGTGGTTTATTATGAGAAACATTTTGTGAACAAAAATATTTATAAAAACAAAGTTTAATATTTTTATTCATATAAGTCATCAGATTGCATAAAAGGTGAGACAAGCCATGCATGTAAGTCATTTATCTCAGGCAAACAATTTTTTTCAGCTTATAGGGGGATCACTTCAAAACAAGTGAGCGTGCGAAGGAGTATAGGGGAAACCCCTGACTTAGCTCACCGTCTCGCTCGTATATATACTCTCTCTCTTTCTCTCTCTCGAACTCATAGGTTATGTATAATGAATATACTTTCTGTTGTATCATCCAGTTATGAGAGAACGCGGATATCTCTGACGTGCGCCGTAATGACCCCATGTGTCAGCCTAAAAATATACAGAAATCACTACAGCGTATGACAAAGATATCCACGTTCTCCCATCACTGGGATTGTCAGAATGGGAATTCTATGAAAATTGCGCGGCCTTTTTAAAACAGAATAAAAGTACATCAATGTAAAACCACGTACCGCAGACGACCCCCCCCCCCCCCCCTCTGGACAGGCTACGTAGTTTATGGATGACCCCTTATGTGTCTGACAAAAAACACCTTCATCGGTGTGACGGTGTACCCGGGTATCCGCCTCCCATTTTCCAATTTTTTAATTCTCATGTGGAGAACTAACGTGCAGGGCATTAAAGATCCATTGTAGCTGCTTGCCAAATAGTTCCGTGCCACAGAACATCCCAAGTCATATTTCCCACCCCGTAATAAAATTTTTTTGAAAACCCTGAGACCATCCCTACGACTTTTACCTGAACAAATCCGAAGACCCTCCACGTAACCCTGGCGGACCGGCTAGCGTTACGCTACAAAATAACCAATTACGGCATTACATTCTAACGTAAATTTTAACGTACAATTATAATGGCAACAATTTAGATATTTATTTTGTTTATTTTATTCATTATAATTCTAATATTACTTCAGGGTTACTCTATGGCTATGCTGTAGCGAGACGCTTGCGTTCAGCCGGTCCGCTGGGGAAAACACTCAAAAAATTAAAAAATTTGAAATAATCACCCAAATGACTTTTAGAAAACCCCAACTTATCTTTTCAACCCCATAATAATATTCAACAACCCCCCAAGACCACACCTTCCACTTTTGCCTTCATGAATCCGAAGAGCATCGACGTAAAACACTCAACAAATTTTAAAGTTTTAAATAATCACACAAGT
>CAKNXH010065236.1:0-13458 GCA_932178445.1 Andricus quercusramuli | reverse complement strand
ATCGATCTGAGGCGATTAATGCCCCAAAATCCTACTAACAAATGCACATAGGAACTTAAATTTTTTACGGAAACTTCCGGAAAATCAAGGGTGAAATATGCTTCACTAAGAATCGCGAGAATGACAGTAAGTGCGTCCATCCTGAAGGTTTGAAAACAACTGAAAACTTTTGAGATAAGGTCCTTCCATTTATAGACATAGGTTTTCTATTGTACCTATGCAGTTGCTCTTTCTCACCTCAGCCAAGCTATTACAAAAACTGTGATACAGGTGTGAAAGAGCTCCACGAGATAGAAGGACTGAGTAAAAGCAAGGATACAAAAATTTTTGCTTCTCTTCTAACGTATTGTAACATTTTTCAACATTTACAAAATTCGTAGGCACTACTCGAAACACATACACACACACACACTCACACCAACAGAGTATCTGTAAGAGGGAAAAGGGTATGTCCATGTACGTGTGTAGGAGGAAGAGAGAGAGAGAGAGAGAGAGAGAGAGAGAGCGAGAAGTATAAGTCGAAAGAAAGACTTGATTCAGAATATACTCTAGTGCCAAAAAAAATATTCATTTTAACAATAACATTTTTTCAAAAATAAATTAAAATAAGAATAACAAAATTTTTGTTTCAAAAAGTTTTTTGGTACTTTCTTAAGAAAAAAAAAATTAGATCCACATTCGTCAAGTAAGGGCCCAATCCCCTCCACTAGTCTAGTTTTCGTTTTGTGAAGAGAGGCGGAGAGGATGGCTTATCTATAAAAACTCCAGGTAATCTCATATATGTTTCAGTTGTACCATACACCTTGTTTCTAAACTATACAATGTCTGAGTCTCAAAGTCAAGTGTTGAGAATGAGTGGTAGCGATGATCGAGATTCTAGTGAATCTTCTTTACAAAACGTTTTACAACAACAGAACTTTGTAAAAAAGCGAAAAGCAGTGGAGGAAGAAAAATCTACTGAAAGTGAAGTTATTAAAAAAGTAAAAAATTCACGTCCGTATCATCTTATTCTATCCACGGCTTACGAATTGAACAATTCAGCCTCAAAAAAACTCTTTGTTGGCCTCGAAATCCAACCCGATGGCTGTTTTGAACCAGTTATACGATTACTCGGTAATTGTTCGCGAGGGTTATCTTTAAACCTGTCAGAATGGACACAGTTAGTAAATAAATTCAATGTAATTGCTTCATTCTTTGAAGATGGATTTACAAATACTAGTGGGACTTCACCGATTGTTATAAACCGATACCAGCTTGTGTTTACTACATCATACTCTGCAAAAGCTGTTTTAATTGAGAAAATCAACGAGGAGGATGAATGCAGAGGAGCGAATGGAGAGTTGAAAGGAAAAAAGGCTAAATATTCACAAGGAGTCGTGATGCAAATGCCCACATTTGAAGGGCTTGTCAACGTGGTCGTTTGCGTCGATGAACGAGTTAGACGTTTGCAGAGGATTGTGGCTGATGTCGAGCATTGTAAAAATATACCTTTGGAAGAACTGTGTAATTACTTCAAGTCGGAGAATATGAAAAATCCATCCGATGAATTTATCAAGCACCTTGTCAAGGCAAAATACGACTTTCTCAAGGAACAAGTGAAAAATAAACTCCCCTCATCATTTGTTGAACTATATCTTGATATTGTTTTTCTTGAATTAACTGTGGTGTTACATAGTTTCATCGCAAGTGAAGTGAAGGATATCAGTATCCTTAAAAAATAAAAAAAATAAACGTGTGACACTAAAGAACTTTTTTCGAAACTTTTGTCCGTACAACGTGTGTGCTTTGTACATGTTAACTATGTTTTCATGACTTTTCATGATAATATATTTTTTTCTAAACCTCTATGTGAATAATATGTGCATATGTGTATGAAATGTGAACGAAAAAAGTATGTGAGTGATGAATTGTATGAAAAAAAAGACTTTGTCTTGTATGAAAACAATCACGAATAATGTAAATCTTGTGCAGTATTTTACACAATTTGATATCTTTATAAAAAATTCATGTTACACGCATCGAAGTTTTATTTTTTGACTTTTTCAAACATATACAATTTTCGTAATGAATAAATCGAATTTTTTATCACGTAAAATGATGTAGTTTTTTTCTTATTTATCCTATTCCTTTATTATTAGATATAATAAAAATAATAAATTCATGTCTCAATAGTTTAGACAACTATTTGAAAAAAACAATATTCTTTCGATTTTTAGTTTTTCGTTTTGTAGGTATTTCTATAACTCTCGCTTTCATCATTCTCGACACTTGTCTCTCGTTTCCTTTCTTGCTGTTCTCACGAGTAAGATAAGCAGGTGCAGTATCTACTATCACTGTTCAAATACGAAGGCTGGAAAGATTTTTCGTTTTCTCATAGCATCCAAGTACAGGTGGAAACATAGGAAAAAGGTAATAAAATGAAAATGGCCAAAAATGTGTCGGGGAAGGCGCGCGGTGGCCCCAACGCGGAGGTTGCCTCCAGATCAGCTAATATTGGAGGCAAACACCGGCCGCGGCGCATTCATCAGCTCATACCTGCGCCGGTCCAGGCTCGATAAGCTTATATGCCTGGCGCGCGCGTACCGGTTGCGAAACATGAAAAGCTAATACGTTCCGCACGCGGGGTTTGGTTTTTAAAGTCTAGGTTTTATACGAGACTAAAATTTTGAAGTGTCTCATTTTTAACTTTTTTTTTTTTTTCCAGATATAAATTATAAAAAGCTATAAAACAGGTCGATGAAATGAATATTCACTAGTATACATAATGGACACACGATGGAAACATCCATTTACCTCCATGATTTGTGGGCCAAAAGGTTGTGGAAAAACATTTTCTGTAAAAAAATTTCTTCATCATGTCAAGAAAATGTGTGATGTTAATTTTGAACGTATTTTATTCTATTATTCAGAATGGCAATCAGCGTATTCAGAATATGGAAAGTTGTTTGAATTTCACGAGGGTTTGCCCCAGGCATCTGATTACTCGAGCGACAATCGAGCTAAACTCGTCATTATCGATGATCTTATGCGTGAATCATCCAATAATACTATTGTCGACCTATTTACAAAAGGTAGTCATCACAAAAACCTTAGTGTAATTTTTATATCACAAAATTTATTTCATCAAGGGCATGGTCAGAGTGATATATCCCTTAATGCTAATTATATCGTCGTTTTCAAAGATCCTCGAGATCGAGCTCAATTACAACACCTTACACGACAAATATATCCGGAAAACCCACGTTTTTTACAAGAAAGTTATCATGATGCAACTTCGAAACCCCATGGTTATCTTCTTCTAGATTTAAAACAATCCACACCCGATAATTGCCGTTTTAGAACAAATATTTTTCCGACTGATGATTTTTCCTATGTTTACATTCCTCAGAAAGGTATAAAGAGTAGTAGTGACACTGTGGAAATACCAGTTGTACGTTTGTAATGGCGGTGGACACACGTAAACATATCGGTAAAAAAAACACCATAGCATTACATGCAGTGTGTCGGTTGAATTCTAATCAACGCGGTGCGATTCTGCGTACAGCTGACACAAAGCTTATTAAATGCATATGTGAGTGTGCTCTTAATGTACTAGCTGGAAATATACTGTGGAAATGTACTGTGGAAATGTACAAAAAACGTTTTATCGTACAAAAAGGTGGATTTCTCCCTTTACTACTTGCTCCGATAATTGGTGGTCTTCTTTCAAACATTTTTAAAAGTTAGTTTTTTCATAAATATGGAACACGCAAGGAAAATGGTTTTAATTCCCAGTGAACAGGTCGAAAAATATAAGCAGCAGGTTTTGGACGAACAGACCTCTGTCTTATCACCGTCATCACTTCCTGTTTCCTCACCATTCTCAGGCGATGTTTACAAAGCTTTACTCACAAATCCCAGCACAACCACTCAAACTCCTAGCAATATTATGAAACGTCTTGATGCTGAAATGAGTCAAATACTTTATTCACCCTTTTTAAAAGATGAGCATGAAAAATGGAAAATGTATCAACAGATTTTACAGAAATATCTATTTTTTGTCGATGAGGCTAGAAATATAAAAAATAAAAAGAAAGATACAAATAGTACGAAAAAGAACGAAGGAGATGATAATAATGGTAATCAATCTTTAAATGATAATAGGATACTTTCAACTATTCCCAGAAGTTTTGCTCTGAAAGGAAATATATTACTTGAACGTCTTTCTAAACCTGATGCTCGTGAACGCTTAAAGTGGAATGAACGTGGTACAGTTTTTATTGATGAAGAGTGTGTCAAAGATTCAAATATCTCAGAGTTGATAAACGATGCATTAAGATTGAGAAAGAGCGTAAACCCAGTTGGGAGACAGCAGTTTGCTGTGGTCCTTCAACAACTTGGTTTACCACGTGAAATCGTAGGGAACAAGGAATATTGGAAACGTAGTGTGTTATCTACTACACCGGTTTCGGTTTCACGAAAACCAAAAACTTTGCCGGTTACAACAACAACAACAACCAAAGTAGTAGGTAGAAAACACGGAGGTTTTGAAGATTTTTTGGTAACGGACGACGAGGATAGTAGTACCAACAGCGATAGAGAAGATAAGAGTGGAGGTAAGCGTAGCAGAAGTAAAAATCGCCTTTCTCGAAAAAAGGAAGGTAGCACTGGAAGTGGGAATAAAAATAAAAAAAAGTGGTTTAAAATAACTTTTTAAAAACAATGAGTTTATTACACGATACTTATTATGACCCCTCTCACCCCGCGTCTTATGGTGGTATTGATAAATTAGCTAATGCTGTACGTGGGAAAATTTCACGAGCAAATGTAATTGACTGGTTGAAAAGTCAAACTGCTTATAATATGCATGTCCCTATACGTCACAAGTTGAAGCGAAGACATTACAATTTAAATAACATAGATCAGCTTTGGGAGTGTGACTTGGTTGATTTGAAAAGTTTGAAAACTTACAACGACGATTTCTCATACTTACTTGTAGTGATTGACGCTGTGAGTAAATACGCATGGGTCGAACCACTTCGTGATAAAACCACGTTGGAAGTAAAAAATTCTTTTGAACGTATTCTCAAAGGAAAGGAAAAACGATTTCCACTGTTTGTACAAACTGACAAGGGGAAAGAGTTTCTTGGACAAATTTTTCAAAAGTTTTTATCAGCATGCAACATCATATTTCGTACTGTACGCGATCCTAATGTTAAAGCAGCAATAGTCGAGCGATTTAATCGCACTCTCAAGGAACGTATGTGGCGTTATTTCACACATAAAAACACTCATCGGTATATTGATGTTTTACAAAACATTGTCCAGGCTTACAATAATGCACGACATTCGAGTATTGGCATGGCACCATCAGCAGTAACTCTAGATAATGCCGCGATTGCACTTTCAAATATACAAAGAAAATATGGCAGAAAGTCATTGAAATGTAAAAAGCCTAGATATAAGTCCGGCGATCTTGTGCGCATCAGTAGAGAGAGAGGTGCCTTCGATAAAGGTTATGAAGCTGGCTGGACTGAAGAGCTTTTTGAAATGAAACGGGTAATTAGCTCACGAAAACAGTCGACTTGTGTTTACGAATTGCAAGATCTTACAGGTGAAGCTATTGAGGGACTTTTTTATGAGCGTGAATTGTCAGAAGTGAAGAAAGAAGATAAACACAATAATAACGAGGAGTTTATAATTGAACGAGTAATTCAAACAAAAGGAAAAGGATCTAAGCAACGATATTTTGTCAAGTGGGCCGGTTACCCGGATAAATTTAACTCTTGGATCCCAGCATTAGATCTCAAAGTCTTAAAATGAATGAGGATCAATTTCATATAATACTACCAAGTAATAGTAGTATGAAGTATTTTCCAAATAATACTACAACCCGTTTTACAACTCAACTCCCTCACGAGATTAGTCTACACGGTCGTTGGGTGGTAGGACTGGCAGAAATTCAATTCCCGCGAACATTTCTACATGTAAGACACGATTCATCAAACTCAATGGAAAATCGTGTCGCTCTTTTGTCAAATGTGAATAAAACAAGGAAAGATGTAGAAGAAGAAGGAACTTATGATGATGATGATGATGATGGTGATAATAACGCACAGAGTGAGAATCAAGAACCTGAAATGCTGGGAAAAGACTTGCTTGAAAAGTTTTCACTGCCTTATGTAATAAAAAGTGACACTGAACGTGATGAACTTGAAGATAACGAAATTAGAAAAAATTATGAGAGTAATGTGTTGGATGGTGTGTGGAAGAAGCCGCTAGTCTGTTTCTTTCGACCCGGTGTTTATAGAAAGATAAGCGATCTCGTTAAAGTCATAAACGATACAACGATTGGACGTGGTCATGTGAAACTAATTTTTAGAGAGGAAGAAGATTGTTATGTAAGAATTGAGAAAATTTGTTCAGATACTTGTAACATAAGTGGTCGTCACTTTTTTGTAATTAGTGAAAAAGTATCACGTATTCTAGGGTTCGCACCTCAGGAATTGGTATCTGTTGATACACATTTTGCGAAACATCCACCTAGCCTAGCTCGAGGTCTTCCTGAAAAAATGTTTATTTACTGTGATATATGTGAACCACGCATCACAGGTGATTCTCAAACACCACTTTTACGAATAATACCTGTTGCAACTCAAAATTACGTATTTGCATCTACACAGATCACGCAGTTTGCTTCACCTAATTACATTCCCCTTTTACATACTGAGGTCATCTCGGCCTACCAATACCATTCGAGTTTGGTACTCTTACTGTCACACTTCATTTCAAACGAATTGATTAGAAAAAATATAAAGTCTGTATACAGTGGATGTTTTGAGAATGCAGCCAGAAGAAAAAGAAGGAAAGAAATAAATGAACAGAGAATGAGTCCTTACGTAGAGTATTATACGACACAAGTGGGAGGGGGTGGTATATCAAAAGTTTATGTCGGTTCGAGATATCAGAGAGGACATGGAATTGGAAGTTTTCTTGGGGGCCTTTTCCGTCGAGTTTTACCGATACTCGCGCGCGGTGCACGTACAGTCGGTAAGGAGGCTTTACGTGCAGGAGTTAACGTTTTAAACGATGTTGACAACAAAACTCCTCTCAAATATGCTTTCCATAACCGCTTCAAGGAGTCTGGAGAGAATCTTAAGAGACAAGCAATTGACAAAATTGAAAATATCATGAGCGGATCTGGTTATAAAATCGCAGCAAGAAATTTGAACACTCAGTTGAATAGCGCGCGCAGTAGGTCGCGTATCGTAGGAGGAAAACGCAAGAGGAATATAAAAAAAGGAGTCAAGAGAATCCGTCGGACTAGAGCAAAAAATAATAAAAAGAGTAGTAAAATTAAAAAGAAGACAAAGAAAACAAAGAAGAAGAAAACGAGTAAAGTTACAAGAAAACAGAAACGTGGTCGTTTATTTGGTGAAAAGAATCAAATTATTGATATTTTTGGAAATAAGTGAAATTGAGTAATGTCCTTTTTACACTCTCATTCCAGCGAATGTTTGAAAACTGAATTGGATCTTTTTTCACTACCACCAACTCAAACTTCTATCGAGAGCGCGCAATGGGTCCATTACATTCCCGTTTCCTCCCTGACAGACGATTCTCCGATAGAATTCGTTATCCCTGGTCACGGCGAAGAATACATCGATCTCCCACACACAATGCTCAGTGTAAAAGTCAAATTGGAAGCTCCAGAAAAAACTGCAGCAAATTCTGCGAATTTGGACAAAGTGGCGCCAGTGAACAATCTACTTCACTCAATATTCAATCAGGTGGATGTGTACTTCAATCAAAAACTCGTATCCCCACCAAACAATGCTTACGCGTACCGAGCATACATCGAAACATTACTCAATTATGGACCCGCCGCAAAAAAGAGTCATCTGACAAGCGTCCTGTGGTATACCGACACTGCGGGAAAAATGGAAGATTTATCAACAGAGGGTACAGGTTTCAATATCCGTCGAGGATTCTTTGGTGCAGGCCAGACATTGGACCTTATCGGACATTTGCATTGCGATATTTTCAACCAAAACAAATTTCTTCTCAACGGTGTCGAAATGCGTCTACGGTTTGTTCGAACAAAGGACTCTTTTTGTCTCATGGATCCAACCAACGAGTACAGTCTACATATCATGGAAGCGACTCTTTTAGTTCGAAGGTGCAAAATAAGCCCAGGAGTTCCACTTGGACACGCAAAAGCTCTTTCTCAAGGTACGGCAAAATATCCGATTACAAGGGTCGAAGTCAAGACACTCACTCTACACGCTGGAATTCACGGGGATACTCTAGACAACGTGATTCTCGGACAGCTACCCAAAAGAGTGATCATAGGTTTTGTGGAGAATAGAGCATTTACCGGTAATAAGGATCTAAACCCATTCAATTTTAAACATTATAAAATTAACTTTTTACCTCTTTACATTGATGGCACACAAATTTCCTCAAAACCATTACAACCAGATTTTACGAAAGAGCTTCTATATGTTGACGGTTATCACACTCTATTTTCTGGAACTGGTATTCATTTTCTAAGTGAGGGTAATGACATTGGTCGTTATGATTACGGTAATGGTTACTGTCTTTTTGCTTTTGACCTCACACCTGACCTATCTGCAAACTGTTATTCTCACTGGAACCTTGTAAAACATGGTAGTCTTCACGTCGAGGGAAGATTCGAGGAAGCACTTGTCAAGACGATAAACTGCATTGTTTACGCTGAATATGATAACGTTTTAGAAATATTCGCGTCCAGACAAGTTATTGTTGACTTTGGAGGATAAGATCCAGCGTCCACTTCTCAGAGTCTGTGATCATAAATCATTTTGCTCTATGCAACACCTGTTTAGACGAACAGCATCAGTCCTAAGTAAACATGCGAGCTGTAATCAGCGGTCATTACACTGGAAACTGTCGCGTTGATTAGTTGCCTTGTACTGGTCTCTCGTTTTATCTCAATACCAGAATCTTTGTCGTCAACTCTAGCGCCACATAAACTTTCTTGCCAGGAACGGGATATGGACTACGTGATAGATATTCAAGGATTCCGAAGTCTCGAAGATCAGTTTATCGCCAAAGAAGTGGCTCTAGTTGCTGTGGATAAGAATTATACTGCACACTGGATATCAGCACCACCACACCCCTTCTCAGACCTGCCTAATCGAACACGACAACAAAACAATTGGCTCACGTGTTATTATCATGGGATCGAGTGGTTCGAGGGAGAGGTCCCAGTGAAGCATTTGCACTCAAACCTCAGAGAAGTCGCCAAGACAGCAGGTCAGATATACACACGTGGGCGGGAAAAAGCTAAACTTTTGCAAAATATTATGAGTCGGCAAATTGTCAATTTAGAGGAATTAAAATGTCCTGCTTTCAAAAAATTAAATATTACCAACGAGTACTGTTTCCATCATGGTGTAAAGAAGGGAGAAATCTTTACGTGTGCTCTGAACAATGCTTTTAAAGTAAAAAATTGGTTGCAGGATCAGAGAAAAGAAGAAATGATGCTTCGCAATATACCCAACCGTAATCAGAGCCTGTCTTCAATCAAGAAAATCAAAACCTTAACAATCAGTGAACCTCTACCAGAGTCAGTGCCATTGCGGACGGGTGTGGACAATATTGAGAGATCAGTGGAAAAAATCAATGAACAATCTACATCACGTGAAGTAAATCAGTTATTACCAAATTTACAATCGCTTGCCAATCCGAGAAAAAAGGATGAACAGTTTGGAGGTTCTTCAAGCAATTCGGACTATACCAGCGTGTACAGCTGGGGTGTTTCCAGCGGATCGAATTCCGAAAATCTGGATGAGACCGGCCTGTATAGTTGCAAACCTTGACGGGGCAAAGAAACCTGGATCGCACTGGGTTGCTATGCATGTGAGTAAAAATGGCCGAGGAACGTACTTTGACAGCTATGGATTGCCGCCTCTTATCCCTCAACATCTTTATCGTCTGCGAGAAAATTGCACCTTGTTCAGGTGGAATACAACGCAATTACAAAGTGCGTCTTCGGATGTGTGTGGTCAGTTTTGTGTTATGTTTCTTCATCATATGTGTAATGGTTATTCTTTGTGCGAGTTTACCAAACTTTTTACGACTGATTTAGTAGAAAATGATCGCATTGTCGTGAATTTTCACAAAAGACTATTAAATAAATGTAAAATTAGGTCTAGCGTTTTGCGACAACCAACAGACGTGCTTCGAGGTGGGTATTATGATCGTGGGGTAATTAATACGCATCTTGCATCTTGCGTTCAATCTTGTTCGTCACAACTCGCTACATTATATCTTTTATAAGTAAGGTATACGTATTTTAAATGTATAGTTTTAAGAGTCATTCGTCTGCTCGCATGGTTTCTCTTTTGCTCGCTCTCTTTCTCTGTTTTATAATCGTCTTGGTTTATGTTATATGATTAACAATCTACGTTTTTGTATGCATTAGTGTGTGTGCGTGTTTCTGTGTGTTTGTGTGGAAGAAGGAGTTGGAAATTTTAAGTTGAAAATTATGGGTATCCCAGACAACGAAAATGTAATGAGTTGTAAAATAATCTTTAGTTTTTATGTATGCACATTCTTAGTTCATATTATATGATTAACCATGCATGTGTTCGTATGTGTGTGTGTGTGTGTGTGTGCGTGTGCGTGTGTAAGAGGGAGTTTTAAATTTTAAGTTCAAAATTATCGGTATCTAAGACTACGAAAATGTAATGAGTTATAAAATAATTTTTAGTTTTTATGTATGTATATTTAACTCTAAAATAGGTTAATATTTTCTGAAATGTAAAACAGTTTTGGTAGGTCTATTTCGATGTAAGGTTTTTTTGACAAAAATTGAATAAATCTACTTTCATAGTCTTATGATTTACCTTTCCTCTATTTTATATTATTATTTTCATAAACTTATTTCACTGATAAATGAACATTAAATTTTGTTTATTAAAATTATTCAATTTAAAACATTAATTGTCTAGTTAAAAATATCAAAAAGCGTTTGAGTATATTTTTCTCTGGGGAAACCCCAACATTATTACGTCACAAGGCCCTGAACTCGCCAGTCGGGAATCTCCTATCTCCACTCCTACGCCCTTTCCATTTTCAAGTTTGGGAACTCCATGTGTGACGTCACTAGACCCAGAATTTTCCAGGTCGGGGTTCCCTTTTCCCCTCTCCAACTACATAGAGCTCGACTAGTCTGTCTTATCTGCTGCGACGTATCGGGGCCAGACGCGGGGTGCGGGTCAGAGAGGGGGATTAGGCCACGCCCATTACGGCGCCCCATAGTTGTCATATACTACTCAGGCTCATTGGAAACTTGGTTCAGAATGCCATTCAAAACCATCAGAACATTGCTACCAACAGAAGAAGAACGATCTAAACATTTACCTCATCCTCATTGATGGCTTCTAGGAGGCTACTGAAGAGCTGAACCTTCGGACATGCACAGGGTAAGAGGGGAAGGGAGGGAAAGCTCCACGCCCCGGTCAAAAAGACCGGTGTACGGGCTGCAGGTTAATTGTTTAATAAGTCCCTTGTAATCAAGAAGCAGTCACCAACATATTTTCAAATAACTTATTTTGTAGTAATGTTCATGAGTTTTGCACATTATTTGTCATCAGATGTTAATTCGTTTAATTCGGTTGCGGCTTATATTAGGGTTACCAAACGTCCTCCTTCGGGAGGACATGTCCTCCTTCACCGCCTTGTCCTCCCGAGTCCTCCCTTCTTTGAAAATGTCCTTCTTTCTGACAAAAATGGCATGTTTTTCTTTTTTTTTTTATCTTTCACGATGTTATAGTGAGAGATGGAGTCGTGTTATTGGTCTTACCGGGTATCGTGTAACCTAATTTGTAAAAATAAAATCATTCTATTGAACATTCGTGGTTTGCAATATTTGAAATTCAAAAAACCTGTCTTCACTATGCTAGTAAGTTAAGGTTAGGTTAGGAAATTTTCAGGTGTCCTCCTTTCGAACTGTGAAGGAATGGTAACCCTACTTATATATTTTTTTAAAGCTGATACCTAAGTATAATAATTAAAACGACTATTAGAAGGTATTTCTCAAATGAATCAACTATATTATTTTATTTTGATTTATAAATTTAGGTTGCAAAATAACCCTTAGGGGCCATCCATAAACCACGTAGCCAGATTTTGGTCACTTTTGAGCCCCTCCCTCCCCCGATGAGGTTTATCGTAGCTTTTTTCCAGACCCCCCACCCCCTCCTAGAAAAACACGTGGTTTATTATGAGAAACATTTTGTGAACAAAAATATTTATAAAAACAAAGTTTAATATTTTTATTCATATAAGTCATCAGATTGCATAAAAGGTGAGACAAGCCATGCATGTAAGTCATTTATCTCAGGCAAACAATTTTTTTCAGCTTATAGGGGGATCACTTCAAAACAAGTGAGCGTGCGAAGGAGTATAGGGGAAACCCCTGACTTAGCTCACCGTCTCGCTCGTATATATACTCTCTCTCTTTCTCTCTCTCGAACTCATAGGTTATGTATAATGAATATACTTTCTGTTGTATCATCCAGTTATGAGAGAACGCGGATATCTCTGACGTGCGCCGTAATGACCCCATGTGTCAGCCTAAAAATATACAGAAATCACTACAGCGTATGACAAAGATATCCACGTTCTCCCATCACTGGGATTGTCAGAATGGGAATTCTATGAAAATTGCGCGGCCTTTTTAAAACAGAATAAAAGTACATCAATGTAAAACCACGTACCGCAGACGACCCCCCCCCCCCCCCCTCTGGACAGGCTACGTAGTTTATGGATGACCCCTTATGTGTCTGACAAAAAACACCTTCATCGGTGTGACGGTGTACCCGGGTATCCGCCTCCCATTTTCCAATTTTTTAATTCTCATGTGGAGAACTAACGTGCAGGGCATTAAAGATCCATTGTAGCTGCTTGCCAAATAGTTCCGTGCCACAGAACATCCCAAGTCATATTTCCCACCCCGTAATAAAATTTTTTTGAAAACCCTGAGACCATCCCTACGACTTTTACCTGAACAAATCCGAAGACCCTCCACGTAACCCTGGCGGACCGGCTAGCGTTACGCTACAAAATAACCAATTACGGCATTACATTCTAACGTAAATTTTAACGTACAATTATAATGGCAACAATTTAGATATTTATTTTGTTTATTTTATTCATTATAATTCTAATATTACTTCAGGGTTACTCTATGGCTATGCTGTAGCGAGACGCTTGCGTTCAGCCGGTCCGCTGGGGAAAACACTCAAAAAATTAAAAAATTTGAAATAATCACCCAAATGACTTTTAGAAAACCCCAACTTATCTTTTCAACCCCATAATAATATTCAACAACCCCCCAAGACCACACCTTCCACTTTTGCCTTCATGAATCCGAAGAGCATCGACGTAAAACACTCAACAAATTTTAAAGTTTTAAATAATCACACAAGT